>MCJB01015651.1:146235-213749 GCA_002018475.1 Nicotiana obtusifolia | reverse complement strand
CACACCTTTTGTGTGGGGGGAGCCGCAAGAGAGTGCCTTCCAAGAGTTGAAACGTAGGCTTAGTTCTGCCCCGTTGTTACAATTACCTGATTTTCATAAGGCGTTTGAAATTGAGCGTGACGCCTCGGGGGTGGGAATTGGAGGTGTTCTTATGCAAGATGGGAAACCTATTGCCTATTTTAGTGAGAAATTGAAGGGGGCTGCCTTGAATTACTCTACGTACGACAAAGCTCATTGGCAACATTACCTATGGCCTAAGGAATTCGTAATTAGGAGTGAACACGAGTCCCTCAAACATCTTAGGGGTCAAGAGAAGCTAAATAAACGACATGCCAAGTGGGTAGAGTTCATTGAGAGTTTCCCTTACGTGATACATTACAAGAAGGGAAAGGAGAATGTAGTAGCTGACGCACTATCTAGGAAGTTTGCTTTGGCTATCACGTTAGCATCTAGGTTGATGGGTTTTGAGAGTATTAAGTCTATGTATGAGCATGACCCTAAATTTAAGAGTGTGTATGATGCCATTACTAGTGGGCAGCAGATTGAGAAGTATCAGTGGCATGATGGGTACCTTTTTAAGAAGGGGAGAGTTTGTATACCCGAGTCCTCGTGGCGAGAGTTGTTGGTGCGTGAGGCGCATTGTGGGGGCTTGATGGGACACTTTGGGGTAGACAAGACTTTAGCTATATTAGGGGAACAGTTCCATTGGCCTAAGATGAGGCGAGATGTGGAGAGAATATGTGGAGCGTGTTTTGAGTGTAAAAGAGCTAAGTCTAGGTCTAATTATCATGTTTTGTATACTCCCTTATCCGTTCCTACTAGTCCTTGGGTAGATATCTCGATGGATTTTGTGATGAGGCTGCCGCGATCTAGGGGAGGTCATGATAGCATTTATGTGGTAGTTGATAGGTTTTCTAAGATGGCTCATTTTATTCCTTGTAAAAAATGTGATGATGCACAACATGTTGCTTCTTTGTTCATTGCTAATGTATTAAAGTTGCATGGTGTGCCTCGAACTATTGTTAGTGATAGGGATTCTCAGTTTTTGAGTCACTTTTGGAAGTGTTTGTGGGGTGCTCTTGGCACCAAACTTTTGTTTTCTACATCACATCATCCACAGACTGATGGTCAAACCGAGGTTGTTAATCGAACCTTGGGAGCTCTTCTTCGAGCTTTGACCAAAGGGAAGTCTGGCACTTGGGCTGACCGATTACCTATTATGGAGTTTGCATATAATAGAACTGTTCATCGCATGACTAGCATTACTCCATTTGAATGTGTTTATGGTTTTAATCCTTTGATACCACTTGATCTTTTTCCTTTGCCGAGAGATGCAGTTATTAGCATTGACGGAGAAAACCGGGCAGCTGCGTTGCTCGAATTACATGCTAAGGTGAGGAAAACTTTGGAGGATGCTTATGAAAGGTAGCGGTCAAGAAGAATAAAGGAAAGGAAAAAGCTGGACTTAAAGAAAGGTGACTGGGTTTGGGTGCACTTCCAAAAGGAAAGATTTCCCAACCATAGGAAAGGAAAGTTAGCTCCGCGGGGAGATGGACCATTTCAAGTGTTGCAGAAGATCAATAATAATGCTTATGTCCTAGATCTGCCTGATGATTATGCTGTCTCTAAGACATTCAATGTCACTGACTTGACTCCTTGTGTTGCTTTAAAATATGAAGAAGGTTCGATTTCGAGGACGAAATCTTCCCAAGAAGGGGAGGATGATGCAGGTCAACCTGATCATGATACGTTTAAACCTTCAAGACCATTCACAAGAAGTCAAGCTAAAGAGCTTCATGATGCACATTTGATGGTGAAGAAGATCCAAGCATTTGGTGTGTGAAGTTTGCGTTTGGCATGTATTATTGTATAGTTATGGAAGACATTAATTCTTACTTGTTTTGGAGTCCTGCGTGACTATTTCTTAAACTTAGCCAAATTGTGGCCTTTTTGTTAATTAGTTGTTTCCTAGTTGATTTAGGTTAACTAGCTATTCTTTTCCTAGTTGATTTAGGTAATGGATCATTTTATATAAGTCTAAACACTTCATTATTTTGATACCTTTTGACATTATTATCAATCAAAAAACGGCCATTGCTCCCAAAATCGTGTGAATTAACTTGTCCAATTTTGGTGAGATTCAAAATTGAACTTGTTCCTTTGTATGATCGAACAGTTTGCAAGACCATTGTTGTCTTGAGGGTTGTTCGTATAGTATAGGTACTCAGTGACTTCATCAAGAAGGTAAGTAGACTAGTTCCTACTTGTTGTCTTGATAGTTCATTGAGCGTCTTACTTCTATCTTTTGTTTTCTTGTTTCCACTTTTTATATTGCATCATGATCCCTGCCGAGGACATGTCGTTCCCTGAAAAGTGGAACATGAACCGTAAGTGCTATCTTCCTATTTCAATTCGTTCGGTGTCTTTCCTTTGTTATCTCACTAACATATCTCGCATGGTGTAGCTGTTTCTCGAATGTCGGCTGCGATTCAGCACTTGAAAGAATGGGTCGAGAAGGTGGTGTCTCAAAGGACCTATTCAGAGCGTGCCTGGCGCGAGATATCAAACGTTCATTATTATCCTTAGCCCCACGGTGGGCGCCAAACTATTTACCCTTGGCTTCGGATAACAATTGAATTTGTACGTGATTTTAAGGACACGTGATTTGGTTTGATACAAATAAAGGATGAACGAAAATAAAGACTGAATTCAATAAGTAAATTGAGAAAGAATACAAACCACCAATGTAGAATAGCTTCACTATGGTAGAATTCTCTAGGATAGACGAATGTAAAGCAAATTAATAAAGAAAACAATTAGAAGCGACAGTACTTTGTATATTGATCGTCGATTGTGTTGTGTCTTTTACAATTGTGCTGCCCCTTTATATAGGGAAGGGAATGAGTCTTATACAAGGTAAAAAACCTATCTACAAGGTAAAATATCCTTAGAATTAATGGCTTCAACGTCTTTATTGATATCTGCCGTGATTCGCGCCGAGATATTTACGTATCACGGGATTTCTGGTCCTTCAGTTACGCAAATCTGATGATTTTACCCTAGGGTGTTTTACCCTACTCGGCCTCAACGATCTCGCCTCGGGCGCCTTGGCTTCGAGCTCCGTTCCGATGGCATCCGGTCTTGGCCTTCACCTCTCGATGTCTCGATCTCGGCCTATCGAACAGTGACTCCAATCAACGCCGGTCGTACAAATTCGAAACCGATATTTCCTATGCAAGTGATCGAATTCGACCCCATACACATAGAATTCTCACCCGTGAGATTACACTGAGTTTATTGTTGCTGTTGTTATAGGCTGCCTATATAATAGCCATCTCCGCAACCCAGTATGTCCATATCTAGCCCATTCAACAAAGTAACAAATGAGTGCCTTTATCCACGTACAAAGATGGAACTTTACCTCCTTGTTGTGTTGCACAAAATATGTTCTGGTGGCCCTTGTAATCTGACCACAATGTGGGCATATTTGCAAGCCAATATGTCCATGTTTGATTTTCAATGTTATATTTAAGAGAATTTTATTCACAACATCCCCTCTACATACAAGGATATTAAATACTACGGTTGAACTTACTCAAACTTAACATTCATGCAATGTAATATAAGAAGTTAAAAGGCAATTGCAATATTACAGTTGGATTCTCCAAGATGTACTGGACAAGATTGGAATTACTGTTTTAAAGTGATAAGAGATTAGGCTGCTCTTAAATTCCACCTTAGGTGCCCCTACTTTAGATGGATTGCCATATTGGAGGCCTGCTTGACTCAAGACAGCCTTTTAAAGTCATAAGAGAACCTGAAAGTGTCAGCCATCTCCTTCTCCATTGTAAAGAAGCTACAAGAGACATTTGGGATATGTTTTTGTTCATTTTTAGGAGATACCGGGGTATGTCCTTCAATGTTAAAGATGCCTATTCTAGCTGGGGACTATGGCGCGTTGGAAAATGGCAAATTTTTCCAGTGAGTATTTTTCTGGTGCATTTGTGTTGAAATTTTTTTGCTTTTTGCTGCAGTAACGTTTTTAGCAGAATAAGTTGCTTGGTTTTAGGATGAATTTCAGTTTTAAATTTCTATTAGATTGTTTAAGTTAGTTAAGACATTTTAGGTTAATGTGAATTTTAAATTATGTGAATTTTTTGTTCCTAATTTGGCTATTAAAGCCTTGTTTTGCTTAATAAAATTAATTCAGAGACTATTTCAATCAATATTTTTAATATTTGTTCTTCCCCATCCTTTTAAAAAAACAAACAGTGGTATCAAAAGCTTTATTGGCCTTACAGGATATGTGAGTTCTTCTAAAGAACTATTTTTCAAATTATTTTTAATCAATATCAAATTTTGAACCCATTTTCAAACATGACAAGCAGCAATCTCCCTTTGAATGCCCCACAAACTTTTACTGGCAAAAACTATCAGATTTGCTCAATAAAAATAAAATCATATCTTGTAATCTATGATTTATTGAATGTTGTAATGGAAGAACTATCCTTACGAGCAATCTCGAAAAATCTTATCATTGTCCAGAATCAAAAACTTTCAAAAGAGATTTCAGATAAGACAACGTCAATAAGGATGTTTTCTATGCACAAAACCATAAGACGAAAAAGAAAGAAAAAAAGAAGAAAAAGAATTGCACTACAACAGTGTACAATTTCAGTGATGCTCAAAACAATCCTCAAAGACAAACAACGGAAGCAAGAATTGAGGAGGAGCAACTTTTTAATTGCAGCAATTGAAGCAAAGGAGGAGTGTTAAAATTTTGTTGCTTTCAGTTACTGCAGTAACTTTTTTAGCAGAATAAGCTGCTTAGTTTTACGATGAATTTCAATTTTAAATTTCTATTAGATTGTTTAAGTTAGTTGAGATATTTTAATTCTTTTTAATTTTATATTAGGTAGATTTTTGTTCCTAATTAACTATTTAAAGCCTTATTATGTTTAATAAAATTAATTGAGAGAGTTTTTCAATCAATATTTTTAATATTTTTGCTTCTCCATATTTTTGTAAAAAACCAACAATTTGGTCAGTGGGGAACGTTAGAATGCTTTGATAAGATCTCAATTCCTAACCACTCCTTAAAAGCTAGATATCGTTCATTTTGTTTTTTTGCCGGTGTAACTTACACTATGTACATATATTGCACAACTGATAGATTATGTTAGCTCCTTAAACATTGTCTAGCAAATATCTTGTGCTGGAGCTATTTCGTTTGTACTTTGCATCTTATGGAGGATGTTTTAATGGAATTCCTTTTACTTCATCAGAAAAGAGATTAGGCTGCTCTTAACAATAAGATTTAAAAATAAAAAAGAAAGATTAGACTGCTTTTCCTCAAGAGATGATACGTCTGACATTAGACAAGGATAAAGTTTCCTGATCATATTCTTTGAACAAAGAGGTTTATTGAAGACCAAACTAAATTGCTCAACCCAACCCCTTTCAGAAAGGAAAAATTATTTATAGAGAAAAAGAAATAGTAAAAGTTTTCAAATCATTTTCTGAGTGGCTATTCATAATGTGGGTTGGGGATGGAGAGAGGTGGTCAATGAATCCGAAAATTCTAACTCGTAATACTTCTCGTGAAATTTCTAAATAACTATATTATATAATTTAAACTAATTAATTTAGTTGTTTACCCGTAAACGATACAGTTGAATTTAGACATGGTTAATAAAAAAGTGAATCGATTTGATCCTAAAATAATAAATAAATTAGACAAAAATATAAGACTTAACTTTGAAATTGAGGTAAAATAACAAATATCTTAGTCCTGGGTGCAGAGCTTCTGGAGGTGGTAAGAACAATAAAAGTAAGCAGGAACGTAAAATGCTGTTGAGCCCCTGATAGAATATAGTGTATGCTTGTCAGAAATTTCGTGTCTTTTATAATGATGGTAAAACTCATTATTTATTGCTGCACTTAGGAAACAAGGTCCTAGGATCAAGCCCCTCTTTAATGACGATTATGAAGGCCATTGAAAAATGTGTAACGGTAGGCAGTGAATGTCATATTCTGTATAACGGATCATATACTTAAATACTGTAAAATATTTTTCATTAAATACTACCGGATGACAAGCATTTATCTCACCTTTATGAATATTATTTTTTCCGATTAGAAACGAGATCGTTGTCTTCGTCCGACCGTATAAAATATGGTCACAACTCACGTGGCGTCGTGGCCAACGGGTGACACTATCACCCGGAAAAACTTGAGGTACATACTCTATCTCAAGATATGTTAGGGACACAAAATTCTAAGACGTGACATGAAACTGACATTTCAAATGTACCAGTCTCCTTGATATAGGAAAATTGCAACTCATACTAGTTCTTTGCACGCAATTTCTAAATACATATAATTAATTTAAAATAAATAATCTAGTCTGAAAATTTTGAGTGTCAACAAATTTGGACAGACTTAATAACTAACCTTAGAGCCAGACATATTTCCGTCTAAATAAAATCTGGTCACCAGATTACAACAACAACTAGACCATGACCTCAATAATCTCAAGCGAAAAGAAAGATCAAAGACAAACATCTCTGAGGAAAGCACTTGGAACTGACAAAATTATTAGAGCTGTTGTAATAGGTCATTATGGCATTTCAGTGCCCTGGTAAAGCATCATTGTCAGGTGTTTACTCTTGACTTCGGATAACAATTAAATTTATACGTGATTTTAAGGATACGTGATTTGGTTTGATACAAATAAGGAATAATAAAATAAAGACTAAATTCAATAAGTAAATTGAGAGAGAATGCAAACCACAAGTCTACTATAGCTTGGCTTTGATGGATTTCTTTAAGATGAACAAATATGAACAAAATGAGTAATAAAAGCAGACTTTTTCTATGTATTGATTGTTGTTTTTGTGAGAAGCTGTTTGCAATTACACTACCCCTTTATATAGGAAGGGGAATGATTCTTATACAAGGTAAAAAAATCTATTTACAAAGTAAAATATCCCTTGATTTACTGATCTCAACGTCTTTGCTGATTTCCGCCGTGATTCCCGCCGAGATATTTGCATATCACGGGATTTCTGGTCCTTCCATTACGCAAATCTGATAATTTTACCCTAGGACATTTTACCCCAATCGATCTCAACGATCTCAACTTAGATATCATGCCTTCGAGTTCCGATTCGATGACGCCCGGCCTCGACCTTCGTTCCTTGATGCCTCGACCCCGATCTATCGAGCAGCAATTCTAATCGACACCAGCCGTATAAATTCGAACCCGATTTTTCCCACAGAAGCGATCCGAGTTCGACCCCATACAGATAGTCCCCTAATTTTTTAGAGAGTAATGATGAAAAACGATATGAGCCGCAACTTTTTAATTAGGTCAAATGAAGACATACTTATGGTGCGCGTGACACGGAATTCGGGGCGTCACATCAAAAGAAACAAAACATCACATTGATAAATGACGGTGGCATTGTGACGCACATGGTACATATCGAAAACGTCTTTTCAGAGACCAACTGGGGACAAGTCTCTGCAGCGTCTGCAAATGTTAATTAATGCTTCCTCGTTTTGGGACGCGAACCGCCACCTTTGAGAGGGTATAAATAGCCCTCTTTATCTTCAGTTTCAAAAGTTTGCATAATCTGAACATTCTCTTCTTCAAGTTCTCTGAGTTTTCTCGCAAGTGATCCTCCCCTTTATTCTTGTCTCATCCCTGCATTTATTAGCTTCTTTAACTCTTCATTAACAATGGCAAAAACATCTAAATCTGTTCCCCAAAAATAGACCCCCTCTTCTTCTCAACCCGCTGAAGATCCTGAGCCTGTCGTTGTGGAAGAAACTGCGGCCGAACCCCCTTTGAAAGCGTTTGTACCGACTGGGTGATCAATCGGTACCGATTTTAAGGTAGAGAAGGCTTCCTCAGTACCGGGCCGGTGCGAACCGATCACTAGATACATTTGTTCGATTACGAACAAAATCATCGACAGGGTGAAAGAAGATTGTAACTGGGTTGATAAATGTGTGGTGGTTCCCGCACCGAAAGAGGCGATCACCACCCACGTGGAGGGTTACTTGAGTGTTTACACTTATCTCTTCACGTTGGGCCCTTTGGACCCCATCATCGTTGCCTTTTGCAAAAGGTGTGAGGTAACGCTGGGTCAGATTCATCCCTCTTTCTGGAGAATAGTCATTCTCTTTTGCTTCTTCGTAAGCAAGATCAATGGGCACCCTTTCACCCTCGATCATCTCCTGCGACTATACAGTCCCCCGAATTTTTCGAGGGATATTAATAAAACTCGCTCGTCGGGCAAGCAAAGCCCCTTTCTCGAGCATTGACGATGATAGGGATTGAGGTTGGATGAGCCGATTCGTTCACGTGAAAACATCGGACCTGATTCCAGTCGAAGACATGCCGTTCCCCGAAAAGTGGAACATGAACCGTAAGTGCTATCCCATATTTCAATTTGTTTGATATTTTTCCTTTGTTATTTTACTAACCAATTTCACATGGTGTAGCTGTATCTCGAACGTCGGCCGCGATTATGCACCTGAAAGAATGGGTCAAAAAAGTGGTGTCCCAAAGGACCTATTCGGAACGTGCCTGGCGCGAGATATCGAAGGGCCGATGGGAGGCCAAAAATCATGGCGAGACCGATAACGTTTAAATTTTGCGCCTTATGTTATCGATAATGTTGTCGATTTATAATTTGCTTCACTCTTCATTTGCAGGTCTATCAAAGGACGTTGAATTGAGGCCACGTCCCCTAGTAGTGAGGTTCCCTACCATCCCCCTGCCTCAGAGCAGGAGAAGGAGAAAAAGAGGAAAAAAGTCCCCAGTTCTTCCGAGCCCGAGAGAAAGAGACCGAGGAAAAGGATAGCTCGTAAGCCCAAGACCTCGGACTCAATTTATCGGTTGATAGACGATCCGAGGAAGATGAAGACTTCGAACTTTTGGGCAACAAGCCATCTCGGGCAGTCCCTGAGTAGAGGGCCGATGAAACACATCTTCATCGAGTCGAGGGCCCAGAAATGGAGGCGAGAACTGGGACTTCCGCAGATGCGAGAGGGGCTGCGCAAGGAATCTCGGGCCACATAGAAACAATAGACTCCCCTTCCTTCTCGGACTCAACCTTTAACGAGGCCCGAGCCGCAAAAGGACACTCCCCGGGCAAAAGCCATATACCGGAGGGCCCTTCCAAGGTTTCTTCGACGGCGTGGAATCGACGTCTGCTGAAGATACTTTTTTGGCTCGGTAATCTAGAGGTACCGAGGAAGAGTCCCTCCACCGGAACGAGCAAGGCATCTTTCGATCCAAAGCTGGTCGATAGATTTCCTGCTCCGAGTTCAAATCCTGATCGAAAGCGGATAATAAGGTTTGCCATTCTCGAAGATGCTAGGGCCCTTTCCGCTCCTGTAGGGGGTGGCCAGCTATCTTTGTTGTCTAGTGACCGAAGAAGATCAGGCAGCAATGAACGAGGTGGATGTACCCTGCTTGTTTAACGAGGCTCAACAAGCATTAAATAAGGTAAGTTTCTGATAAGCCTTATCTGGTGTTCACCATTTTGCATTTCAAACTTCGAGTAAATGCCATATTTTTTCTTGTACTTTTAGGCCTCGGTGCTTCATCATGAAGCTTTTCTTCTACAATGGGAAGAAACGGCGCGTTGTGAGCGGCTCGAAGGGGAGATGTCGACCCTTCGGGCCGAACTGGACTTTGTGCTTAGAGAAAATTCTGGCTTAATCGAGCAGAATGGGCAGCAGCTCGACCAAATAAACCGATTTCGATCTGAGGCAAGTGAGGTCAAAGCAGAAGTCAGTGAATGGAGGAACAGGATGGATCTGCTGACTTCGGAAAAGAAGGCCCTCCAAGCCCAAATGGTTTCATCGAAAACCCAATTATCGGAGGCAAAAGGAAAAATCGGGGCTCTGACTAAGAGCACCGATGTGCTTCAATCCCAAGTCGACGCGCTCACCTCGGATCGTGAAGTTTTGGTCAACGAGCTGCAGATGGCGAAATCGGAGGTTGCTGCATCCAAGGCTGAGGCCGATGAGTTAGTGGCCCAGTACAGGGCCGAGCCGATGCTGCTTAAGATCAATCAAAAATCTTGGTTGATTAAACCAAGTGTCAAACTCGCCTATCTGTTCTTGAGGAAATACATGCTCGAGGCTTCGATCTATCAACCGAGATCGATGATTCCAAAGAGATCGAAGCCGAAGCCAGAAAACAAGCCTTCACAGAAGAAGAAGACTCCGAGAATTCAAAATAAAGCGCCTCTTTTTTTTTGTTTGTTTTTTTGTAATGAAGTCCCCACTTTTGTAAGCATACTTTGTGCATATATATATATAAAAGTCTTCTTTTCTCCATTCTTGCTTACTCGTTTCTATTCTTTTTATTAGAATCGATGGTTCGTCTTGGTGAATTTTCTGTTCTTCGAACTCAGTTTAGACTTAGCCAATTCTGGGATATGTCTTAGTAGACTTTCCTTTTCTTCAATTGATTTGGTAGGGCCTTAGCCTCGAAAAGATCTGGGGTTTTTTCCCTTCGAGTTTCAATAACTCGGTATGACCTTGGCCTTTTAATAAATCGGGGTTTGCCTTAGTAGGTCTTATTTCCCTTAGAGTTTTCATTAACTCGGTACGGCCTTGGCCTTTCAAGAAATCGGAGTTTTCCTTAGTAGGTCTTATTCCCCTTCGATTAAATTTTATTTTCGGATGAAACCCTGAGCAATGTTAGTTTTTGATTGAACAGAGAAAATCAAAACGACTCTTGGGCTCGGAGACAGAATATCGGTGCAAAAGAAGTTTATTTGTATTCAAGTTCTTGTACAATTTACTTAGGGGATAGATCAATCTATTTGGGTACGACTCCTCTGACCGTTTGACCCTTATACCGATTCCTAATGATCTCTGAGAAGTTTCCCCGAATTGAAGTAGCTAAGTAGTCTTCCTACATTTGAGGTCGATCGAAGTTTAGCATCGAACATTGTCATTTTCGATATACGACTAGTCTTCAAATCTAATTTAGCACGTTTTCTGGTTGCCTCATTAAAAACCTTGCCGTAAAACCCAATTTGGGACAAAACTGGTCGAAGTGAAAAAGAGTGCAACGCGTGCTTTCAGTCCTAATGTCCTGTGCTTTCCGGTTTGAGGTTACTTTTCTTGATACCTGCGAGTGTTAGTTTGTCGACGTAACATAAAACAAGCAAAAATGAAAAGTGAAATATCGTACCTCAACAGTAGTATCGTTTCAAGTGATTTATGTTCCAATTATTCGACACCTGTTTGCCGTCTATTGTTCCGAGCTTGTACGATCCCTTTCCGGTGATCTTTATGATAGAATAAGGCCCTTCCCAGTTCGGCCCCGATTTCCCTTCGTTTGGGTCTCGGGTATTGGGTGTGATTTTTCTGAGTACCAGATCTCCGATGTTGAAATGTCGAAGATGGGTTCTCCTATTGTAGTATCTTTCAATCTTTTTTTTTTGGGCAGCCAATCGAACAAGGGCTGCTTCCCTTCTTTCATCCAATAGTTCCAAGTTGATATTCATAGCCTCGCGATTCGATTACTCGGTTGCATAGCGGAACCTGACACTTGGTTCGCCAACTTCGATCGGTATCAAAGCTTCAGCACCGTACACCTTGGAGAAGGGGGTGGCTCCAGTGCTGGTTTTCTCGGTTACGCGATACGCCCATAAGACTTCAGGCAATATCTCTTTCCATTTCCCCTTCGCGTCAGTCAAACCTTTTTTTAGGTTTTGAAGTATAGTTTTGTTGCTCGATTCAGTCCATTGCCGCTAGGGTAATAGGGCGTCAATAGGATCCTTTTGATCTTGTTATCTTCGAAGAACTTCGTCACTTTGCTGCCGATGATTGCTTTCCATTATGGCACACGATCTCCGATGGCATCCCAAATCGACATATGATATGAACCCAAATGAACTCGATCACCTCCTTTTCCCTAACCTTCTTATATTCCTGCGCTTCAACCCCTTTGGAGAAATAATCAGTCATAAAAAGAATGAATTGAGCCTTACCTGGTGTGTAGGGAAGAGGGCCGACGATGTCCATTCCCCATTTCATGAACGGCCATGGCGACAAGACCGAATGCAATGTCTCCCCGGGCTGATGGATCATCGAAGCGTGTCTTTGGCACTCGTTACACTTGCGAACGAACTCCTTCGCGTCTTTTCCATATCGATCCAATAATAACCGGCTCTGATTATTTTTCGAATTAGGGATTCGATGCCGGAATGATTCCCACACGTGCCTTCGTGTATTTCTCTTAAAATAAATTCGGTGTTTCCCGGTCCCAGACATATCGCGAGGAGGCCACCGAACGTCCTTCTAAATAAGGTTCCGTCATCGGATAAACAGAACCGAGCCACCTTTGTGCGCAATGTTCTCGATTCTTTTGGGTCTGAGGGGAGCTTACCGGAGCTGAGGTACTCTATGTACTTGTTCCTCCAATCCCAGGTTAGACTTGTTGAATTGATTTCGGCATGGCCTTCTTCCACTACCGACCTCATGAGCTACACAACCTTTTCAGATTCGATCTCATCATCTTCGACCGATGATCCCAAATTTGGCGAGGGCATCAGCCTCGCTGTTTTGCTCTCGAGGTATGTGTTGCAGGGTCCATTCTTTGAACCTATGCAATGTGACTTGCAGCTTGTCTAAATATCTCCGCATTCATGCTTCCATGACTTCGAAAGTTCTGTTGGCTTGATTCACCACAAGGAGGGAATCGCACTTGGCTTCGATTATCTTCGCTCCCAGGCTTTTGGCCAGTTCTAAACCTGCAATCATAGCCTCATACTCCGCTTCGTTGTTAGTAAGTTTTACAGTGTTGATAGACTGTCGAATCATATTTTCGGTTGGAGGCTTTAGTACGATACCAAGCCATGATCCCTTCATGTTCGAGGCACCATCAAGGTCCACACTCCCGAAGGAGTCCCCGATCCGGTCATTAGTTCTCTTTCGACCTCGGGTATTAGCGATGGCGCAAAATCAGCGACGAAATCTACCAACACCTGAGATTTAATCGCAGTACGGGGTCGATATTTGATATCATACCCGCTTACTTCGATAGCCCATTTGGCCAATCGGCGGGAGAGTTCGGGCTTATGCATTATGTTTCTTAATGGGTAAGTCGTTACGACGCATACGGGGTGGCATTGGAAGTAAGGTTTCAGTTTCCTGGAGGCACTCAATAAAGCGAGTGCCAGTTTTTCTAAATGAGGGTATCTCGTTTCAGCCTCGCTGCTATTATAATAAATTGGAAACTGCGTACCTTGTTCCTCTCGAACCAGGACTCCACTCACCGCTACTTCCAAGACAGCAAGGTAGAGGTACAGCCGCTCCCCTGTTTTTGGTGTATGCAGCAAAGGTGGGCTAGACAGGTACCTTTTAATTTCTTCTAACGCGTGTTGGAACTCCGGGGTCCATGAGAAGTTGTTCTTCTTTTTCAATAAGTTGAAACATCGGTGACTCTTATCTGATGATCTCGAAATAAATCGTCCCAGAGCGGCTATACGGCCTGTCAGCTTTTGTACAGCCTTCACATTATCTACGATTGTGATGTTTTCGATAGCCTTGATCTTCTCGGAGTTGATTTCTATTCCTCGATTCGAGACCATGAAACCGAGGAATTTGCCGGAGCCCACACTGAATGCGCATTTCTCCGGGATCAGCTTCATGTTGTATCATTTCAGCACGTCGAATGTTTCTTGCAAATGGTTCAAGTGGTCCTCTGCTCCCAGGGACTTAACTAACATATCATCAATATAAGCCTCCATTGTTTTTCGTAGTTGTTTTTCAAACATTCGGCTTACTAGGCGTTGGTAAGTGGCTCCCGCGTTCTTTAACCTGAATGGCATCACATTGTAACAGTATGTGCCATACTTAGTGATGAAGGATGTTTTTTCTTGATCATCCGGGTCCATTCGTATTTGGTTATAGCCAGAGTAAGCATCGAGAAAGCTTAGGGTCTGATGCCAGCGGTAGCATCAATCATGCGATCGATGTTGGGTAAAGGGAAAGAATCTTTAGGGCAGGCCTTGTTTAAATCCTTATAATCTACGCACATTCTTAATTTATTCCCCTTTTTAGGGACTACTACTACGTTTGCTAACCATTCTGGGTATTTATCCTCCCGAATGGACCCTATTTTTAGAAGCTTAGTTACCTCATCCTTGATGAATGCGTGTTTGATCTCGGATTAAGGCCTCCTCTTTTGTTTGACCGGTCGGAACTTCTAATCGAGGCTTTGCTTGTGAGTTGTTGTCTCCGGTGGTATACCTGTTATGTTGAGCTGGGACCAAGCGAAATAATCTTCATTAGCTATGAGAAGTTGGATAAGTTTTGTCCTGAGCTCTGAGCTTAGGCCCGAGCCGAGGTATACCTTTCGATTCGGCGAGTCTTCTCGGAGTGAAACCTGCTCGAGTTCCTCGATTGTCGATTTAGTTGCATCGGACTCACCGGGACTGACGAATGACTGGGGATTCCGTAGTTGTCATCCTCGAGATGCACTTGCTCATCTTCGCTTGCCGAGGATAATGCTTGTGATTGCTATTTGACCCTTTGCGAAGGAGCTTCTGGTACCGGTGTTACTTCTTCTACTGCAAACATCTCTTTCACAGCCGGTTGCTCACCGTAAACTGTTATAATCCCATCGGACGATGGGAATTTTAGTACCTGGTGTAGTGTTGAAGGCACTGCTCTCATGTCGTGGATCCGTGGTCTCTCGAGCAGGGCGTTGTACCTCATATCTCCACCGATTATGCAGAACTTTGTCTCTCGAATGGCACCGGCAGTGTTTATCGGCAATGTTATTTCGCCTTTGGTCGTTTCACATGCCATGTTGAATCCATTGAGTACCTGGACAGTGGGGACAATTCGATCTATCAGCCCGAGTTGTTCTATAACCCATGATCGGATTATGTTGGCCGAACTACTAGGATCGACCAACACTCGCTTTACTTTAGTCCTGTGTATAAGCGCAGATATCACTAGCGCATCGTTGTGAGGCTGCATAATCCCTTCTGCATATTCTCCGCTGAAATGTAAGACTCCCTCCATCGCGTAATCGCGAGTGCGCTTTTCTTGGGTGATGGATATCTTGGTGCGCTTTAGTACCGGACCTTGGGGCGTATCTACTCTGCCAATAATCATATTAATCGTGTGTTGCGGCTCTTCCTGGTTCGATTTTTTATTCCTGTTCCCATAATGATTTTTGGTTCGATCGCTCAAAAACTCTCGAAGATGCCCATTTTCGAGCAACCGTGCCACCTTCTCTCTTAACTGCCGACAATTTTCTTTCCTGTGTCCGTATGTACCATAATATTTGCATATCAAATTGGGGTCTCTTCAGGAAGGATCCGATTGTAACGGTCGAGGCCACTTGGTGTCCTTGATACGACCGATAGCTGATACGAGAGCAGCCGCATCGATGTTGAAGTTGTACTCCGATAACCGCGGTGCTTCTCAATGACCGGTAGTTCTCTCGAAGTTGCTTCTCATCATGGGTCCTCGGTTGCTCCGACTATGATCGTTCCTTCTTTTGCGTCTCGGGGAGTCCTGTCTTGCTGGAGTGATTTTCCTGTCCCCAGGATATGGTCGATGCCGATTTCTGCTCAGTCTCGGTTCCCGATGAATATCTCTTCGAACCCTATCATGAGTTCTGTGGGGTAAATAGACCCCGAAGGGGCTCCAAGTTGGTCATCCTCGATTCTGATCTTTGACTGGTATCGGTTGTGTATGTTCGCCTATGTGACGGCCGGATATTCTATCATGTTCTGCTTAAGTTGCTGTGAAGCTGTTGAACTTCGAGCGTTGAGCCCTTGGGTGAAGGCCTGTACGGCCCAATCGTCAGTGACAGGTGGCAGGTCCATCCGCTCCATTTGAAAACGAGATACAAACTCTCTGAGCATCTCGTTATCCATTTGCCTGACTTTGAACAAGTCTGACTTCTACGTTTCCACTTTGATAGCGCTTGCATACGCTTTTCCGAAGGAATCTGCAAGCATAGCAAAAGATTCGATGGAATTAGGGGGTAAGTTGTGATACCAAGTCATGGCCCCTTTTGACAAGGTTTCTCCGAACTTTTTCAAAAGGACGGACTCGATCTCGCCGTCTTCTAAGTCGTTTCCCTTTATGGCGCATGTGTATGCGGTCCCATGCTCGTTTGGATTGGTTGTCCCGTTGTACTTGGAAATTTTCGGCATGCGAAATTTCTTTGGTATGGGTTTTGGAGCGGCGCTTGACGGGAAAGGTTTCTGCACAAACTTTTTGGAATCCAAGCCTTTCAATATCGGGGGTGCTCCTGGGATTTGATCCACCCTCGAATTTTATGTTTCCACCTTTTTGTCGTTGGCCTCGATCTTCTTTTCGCTAGACTCAACTCGTCTGGTTAGTTCCTCGAGCATCTTCATGATCCCGGAGTTTGCCCTCAATTCGCCTTTGTTCGATTCCTCTGCGATTGGTTCATTCTCAGGAATGGTTCCCCGAGAAGGGCCGATCTCAACGTTGTTTTGGCTTCGATTTTGCAGTTGTGCAATGGCCACTTGCTGGGCTTGCAACATATTAAAGATTATTCTGATCTCGTCCCCTTCGTCGTTTTGGGGTCCCTGAGTTGTTGATCGGTGTTCTCTATGAACGCTGTTTGATGGATCAGTAGTTCGATCCACATCGACCGCCATTTGTGAATTAGCGTCGACCGAAACTTTATCACCGGGTGCTACATTGTTGTTTTCACCCTTATGATCAAATTCGTTATCGATGTACAGAGGCACAGATTGTGAATATGACATGGTTGTACTGTACCCTGAAATCAAAGGCACTTCATAGAAAAAGTATAAAATAATTTGTGTGACAGAAAACTGTATCAAACGCTCACTATTATTCTTAGCCCCACGGTGGGCGCCAAACTGTTTACCCTTGGCTTCGGATAACAATTAAATTTATACGTGATTTTAAGGACACGTGATTTGGTTTGATACAAATAAGGGATAATAAAATAATGAGTAAATTCAATAAGTAAATTGAGAGAGAATGCAAACCACAAGTCTAGTATAGCTTGGCTTTGATGGATTTCTTTAAGATGAACAAATATGAACCAAATGAGTAATAAAAGCAGACTTTTTCTATGTATTGATCGTTGTTTTTGTGAGATGCGTTTACAATTACACTACCCCTTTATATAGGGAGGGGAATGATTCTTATACAAGGTAAAAAAATCTATTTACAAGGTAATATCCCTTGATTTACTGATCTCAACGTCTTTGCTGATTTCCGCCGTGATGTTTACGTATCACGGGATTTCTGGTCCTTCCGTTACACAAATCTGATTATTTTACCCTAGGACATTTTACCCCAATCGACCTCAACGATCTCACCTCTGATATCATGGCTTCGAGTTCCGATTCGATGACGCTCGGCCTCGACCTTCGTTCCTTGATGCCTCGACCCCGATCTATCAAGAAGCAATTCTAATCGACACCAGCCGTATAAATTTGAACCCGATTTTCCCTACATAAGCGATCCCATACATCAGGCGTCACCCCTCCATGCTTTGTTTGTACAAGCAATTTATTAAGGCCACCTCCAACGCTGTCTTCATTTGTCATAATTCAGTTATATTTTAGAGAAATTTTATTCTAATACTGCTGTATTTTTGGCGGCAAAATAGAGGATAAATAGTGTCAATCCAAATTTGGAGTGACACTATTCTTCTCCTCCATTACGATTACTTATTACTTTATTATTATTATTATTTTATTATTTAACTCTTTTAATTTATCTCTTTATATATATATCTAATTATATTTATGTAATATTTTTATAATATTAATTTTACATCTTAAATTTGGCTTATAATTTTGATAAATTAATTTTCGTGCATTTATTGTTGTTGTTGTTGTAATTTTTGTGCATTTATTATTTTTATGTAAAACTATCAGTTAATTTTATTTTAAATTATAATTGTACAAAAAATATATAATCATCTCAAAAAAAGAATGGTGCAAATATAAATATTAGATGTTGCATAGAGATAAGAAAATAAAATTTAAATAAAAGATAATAATATAATATTGAAGAGAGATAAGAATATAAAATGGAATATTCTTTTTTGGAGTAAAAAATGAAGTAATAGTTGAAATAACTTTACTATATTTTGGAGGAGAGTTGGAAGTAAGAGTTGGAGATGGACTAAGTTCTTGAAGACTTCATAAACTTCGGAAGTACTCTTGAAAAGATGCATGTCTGACTTGGCATCAGTTACTGTTTGCATTTAAATTTACTTTAATTGGTTATAACTTGAAAGGATAGTGATATGACACACGTGATTGTTAAATAAATGCCTAAAATTAAATTATTATGTTTGTTGATAAGCAAGACCAAATAACTCTAGTTTGTGATATGTAGGTACTCTCTATAAATAGGGGCAGTCACTCTTTCGTTAGCTCTCAGAAAAATTATGGCGTATTTGTTTTTGAATGCATGGATAGCGGTTGACGTCCTATTGCTCGAGTTTTTCGATGATAACTAGAGGATTGTGAAAGTTAGTCTACAGCTTAACTATTGTTTTGCTACTGCTGCTAAATCAATAAAGTTAAACGATATATTTATCTAACCTTAGTTCTAGATTATGTTTATAATTGTGTCTTAATCTCTGCTACGATAGTACATAATTACTTTGACATTTGATATCAAAGCCACCATATTTAAGGATTAAGATCAAGTTTAAAACTGACGAAATAAGTTATTGTAAATTTTGGATGATGGTCCGACATTGTTTTTACAAAAGTTCTTCATCGCTATTAAGCGGCTGCCATGAGTGAATGTGTTGGAGGATGTGACGAAAATGAAATCGGTCAAAGATCTTCCTTAGTTAAAATTCTTAGATTAATGTGCCGATTCGATATGTCATTTTGAATACTTGCTTCTTTTTTTGTGTTTTGAAACCTCTTATAGCTTTATTTGATGATTTATGACTTGCGTGCGTAGCCCGCGTTATTTTTCGGAAAGTTCATATGTGAAAATTTAAAGAAAACGTGATTTTTAGCTTAAAAATGAGTAGAGTTGACCACAGTCAACGTTTTTGGTAAACGACCGTGGATCAGTATTTTATGATTCCGGTAGATTCGTATGATGTTTTTGAACTTGTACGCATATTTTGTTAAGGTCTCGGGTGACTGAGACCGCTTCGGTGCATTATGTGAAAAGTTAGAAAAATAACTTTGAAGTTAAATATATTGAGTTTTGATGATCGATTTTTGATATTTGATGTTATTTTGATGATTTGAGTTAGCGAGCGAGTTTGTATGATGATATTACACTTGTGTGAATGTTTGGATTGGAGCCCGAGAGGATCAGATGGGTTTTTGGATGTATTTTAGATTATTATGGACAATGAGGAATTTTTGGCTTTGGTGAACTACAGGTCTCGCAATTTGCGAGAGCCTGTTCGCAAATACAATCCTCGCATTTGTGATATTTGGCATGGCCAGGGGACCTCACAATTGTGAAGTCAATGAACCCATTTGTGAGCTGGAGGGCATCACATTTGCGATCTACGCATCACATTTGCGACTCAGTCTGGGACGAACAACCTTTGCAAAAGAGAATGCAAACTTACTTTTGCTATAGTGGGCTCTTTGCAAAAGCAACTATTTTGTCATAATTGCGATGACACTATGGCTAGGACACTGATTGCACTTGCGATCAGTGGTTCGCTTTTGCAATGGTCACAATGCGAATAAGAGTTCGTAATTGCAACATCTGTAGCTAGATAGAGGTTGGGAATTTCGGGACATAGCTTATTTTATAACCTTTTTGAATGCTAAACTCCATAGAGGCGATTTTTTAAGCGCAATTTCTTTTCAAATTCACAGGTAAGCAGCTTTAACTTGTTTTCAATCATTTCAATTATTTTTTCAGGAATTTTATCATCAAAGCCATTATTTTCAAAGTACAAATCGGGGGTTTTGGGTAGAATTTAGGAATATTGTAAAATTGAGATTTAGACCTTGAATTGAGTTCGGATTTCAAAAAAAATCACATATCCAGGTTCGGGGGTGAATGGGTAGTTAGTATTTGGTCTTAATCGCAGATTTTGACCATGTGGGTCCGGATTGACTTTTTGTTGACTTTTTCAATTATGTTGAAGATTGAACCTTTATTGTACATGGGTAGTTTCTGAAGCTAGTTTTGATGTGTTTGAACAATATTTGATTAGATTCGATTGGTTTGGAGGTTTGTTCTAAAGAAAAAGCCGTGTTGGATTGTTGACTTGTTTCCGGAAAGAGCTAAATATCGTGGTTAACCTAAACTTGAGTGCATTAAGACTTATTTGGTCTGTTTGTTACATAATTATGTACGTGGACGACGTATATGCTAAGTGACGAGTGTATATGCGTTTCTATGGTTTCCAGCATGCAGGTGGACTGCTTAATTGCATGTCTTCAATTATATCATGCCTTCATTTATTCCCTATTATTAGTTGTTACGTGCCTTAATTGCTACATGTCTTAACGTGTTAAATACATGCCTTCACTGTTACATGTCTCTATTTGTTACATGCTTCCATGTATCTATGCCTTTATTTATTATCCGTCTTTACTTGTTTTATGCTCGATGTGTTATTAAATAGATGTTATTACTTGTCTCATTCCTTTACTTGCTTTCCATTTCACTTTAATTGGTTATATTTGATTGTCTTAGAGGATTTACGTGTTTAGTTCCCTTAACTATTGTGTTACATCTTGAGATACACTGTAGTTGGTAGTTAGTATTATATATATATATATATATATATATATATATATATATATATAGAGAGAGAGAGAGAGAGAGAGATCGGTGTGAATGGGATTGAACGTCGCAATAATATTAAATATATATGTCGATTGGGTTGTACGCTGCAATAATATTATATGTATATGGATCGGATTGTACACCGCAAGTATTAGTATTATATATGTGGATACGGTTGTGTGCCGCAACAGAGAAGTTATATTGTGGTTATTCTTAGCTGTTAGTTTCCATTACCGTATTATGTTGTGAGATGGAGAAGTGATGATAATCTGCGGCCTCTATCATTATTCTTATTTCGGTTATTTAGTTGTTTCTCTACATCGTTATTATTTTCTGCTTATATTTGTACAGGTTTATATAAGTATCTTGCCATAGCCTCATCACTACTTCGTCGAGGTTAGGCTCCGCACTTACAGAGTGTGTGGGGTCGATCGTATTCATACTACAATTTCTTATGCAGATTCCAATGTTGGTCGCATCAACACGTAGCGGAGATTGCTTAGACCCGTTCTTCCAGGAGACTTGAGTTAGAGCTGCACAACATTCGCAGACCTTGAAGTCCCCTTCCTATTTATATTACTGTTCATTTCGTTTCAAACAGTTGTATTCATTTTAGACTACTTATAGTAATGTAGTAGCTCATGTACTTGTGAAACCAATTTTTGGGATTAGATTAGACGATGTTTTTCATGGGTTTATTATATGTTGCAGAGTATTTCAGTCTCAATTTCTTAAAATGTTGCTTTTAAATTGTTAAACTGATGAATTCTTTAGCTAATGTTGATTTGCCTACCGAGCGGATGTTAGGCATCATCACGATTCCGTTGGTGAAAATTTTTGATCATGACAGTTAATATTGTGTGGCCTTTGTGATTAGATTTTACAAGATAATAATAATAAAATTGGTATCACCCTTATGCTTGCTGACGGCGGTGGCATAGTTAAAAAGGTTTATGTTGAGGGCTCCCTTTTTTTAGTTTTATTGAGATGGACTTGCATAAGCCCTTTAGTTGGATTTTAGCATGATGTGACGACGTATACACATAATTAATAGAAAAAGCCTTAGTTATTAATATTGGCACTAGATATCTAATAAATATATATCACAACAATAACGTATATATCATAACTTTATTTTCCTTCTTCGTGTAATCAAAATATATATTAAAATTTTATTTTTCTTCTTTGTATATCTAAAATATGAAATTATAAATATAGTTGTTTAAAATTTCTTGTTGTCTCCTTACCAATGTGTAGCATAACAAAAATTATTGTATTATTTGTAAATTGCAGTATATAACACATCAATATGTTTATAAAAAATCAATATCACAAGTTTATTTGTCGTTTTTGTGTATATCAAAATATATCAAATTTTTATTTTCCTTCTTTGTATATCAAAATGGATATCAATAATTTATTTACACATATAATTATATGTCTCGCCCTAAATTCGGGGAGGCGAGACCGACACCCGATTCCTTACTTGACTGAGCGTACCAATTGAAAATTGTATTATATTAACATAGATGACTGCTTAGTCCGACAAGGCTAATTGAATACTGTTATGTAATATCTTAGACCGGCACCATAAGTTATGAAAATATGAGGATGAACAACTAATCTCAACTTAAAGGGAACTGCCCAATATATGTATATATACACACACACACAGAGTATTATGGTCGCGACCTATCCATGATGTATGAATATACAACAAAAACTCTAGACCTGGTATGTCCGGATCTTGTGGAGCTTACGAATCAGGCAATATAGCAGCGCGCCTATTGTTGAGGCCTATCTCTTTGACAGTCAGGACATGTAGACGTGAAATGCAGCGGCCTGCAAAAATGGGCGGCAGTATGAAATAATGTAACGAGCATAAAAGGCAACTTAGTAACTGAAATTGAAACTAAAACTGAATTGATATGCATAATATACTGAATGTAATTTGAGGAGTCAATGATAATCTGGAAACATACTTACCTATATTTGACTCATATAATATAAATAATACCGAAATAAATTATCCTATCTCATATAAGGCTCGATGTACATATGTGTAGCCCCGTAGGCAACTATATAGCCTCATAGGCAAATGTAGAGCCTTAAAGGCATCTATCGAGCCTCGAAGGTGTGGCATGCCTCTGTCTAGCCCCCATAGGCGTATAGGAATACAGTAAATGACACATGTACACTTTCTATTTCCCAACTAGGCATGGACAGTGCTAAACTAAATAGTAATTCCCAAGAAGGGATAGCTACGTTATGAGCAAGATGGAATAACACAACACGGAATCTTTACGAATGGCTTTTCTTGGGTATAGTATGTTCGGAACTTACTTAACTAGATTCATACCATCGAAAGAAAAAAATTAACCTTTACATTTTTTTCATCAGTTGCTCAACAACTCAATACGCTTAATTTGAGCAGCACCTCAATCTACAATTAATGATAATGATACTATTGTAAAGCTACAAATGATACAACTATAATATATCGAACGACAAGCTTATTCTATAATAGAATGGGCAACATATCCCCTGTTTCTTTAACAATCCCTAGGTTCCCAATAAGAACAACAATCAAAACAATATTTTGGTGTTTAGCCAACACACACAATACGTCGAGCAACAAGCTCGGGTTACAACCAGTAAAGCTACACTTCAAACCCTTCCTTATTTCAAGGTACATAGCAACAACAAATACAACATACTCAAGTCTTACTTCATAATTTGTAGCCATAAGTCAATATGTAAGCAACTCCAAAATAGTCCAGCAAATACAACAAGCTATATGCGACTTTCAATAGCCGGTTCCTCAAGTTCTTGCTTCAACAACTTAAAAAAGAGTTAGATATGCTAAAATACATGAATAAGAAGGAGATTATTACCTTAAACAACAAGAACAACCCATAACGTAAGCTTATTTCAACTTGAAGAAGTCCACAAATCAACTACAACAAGAAAAAAACAAGGTTATACGAGTACTATGATCTTTCCGAAGAAAGAATTACCTCAAAACCTTGGTGGGATATGCTTGAATGATAGGGAGATGCTTTGGGAGCATTTAAGGAAGTTAAGGTTCTATTTTGGATGAAAAATGAGATGGGGAAAGGGCTGCCCCGCTTTATAACATAAAAAATAATCTCCACCGCCTATGTGGGTCCCAATGAGGCTGCTTGTGCATTCCGGTTAAAACATGCATATCTCCCTTCACCCACATCATATAGATGAATGATTTAATACGTTAGAAACTATATTCGTTGAGCTTCATATTGGTAGGTGGATCACCCCGTAAATCAAGGTATATTGGTAGAAAAACTTAGTGACATTAGACTCAAATTTCAGTAACGTTATGATCATATCTAGCAATAACTTTTGCCGACTTTTGTTTTACATCTTGCTTGAATTAAACACTTAACATACGACTATTGTATAATTTAAATACCTCATAACATGAACTTCTTAGAATGTTAAGCACTCCTGGTATTACCCCAAAAATACAGGTTATAACATAGGCCCGTACCTCTAATGTACTATCCGTCACTCTATAAATTGGAAATTTCGTAGAAATTCACTTAAATCAATTCATTTAAACTGTAACCCTTAGGACACTTACTGAACATAGTCATAATCACTTATAAACATAGGAATAGCCTAGATCTCCGAGCTTACGATGACTAACTCACGATGTAGCTTAACGTATGAAAAATACGAGGTGTAACATCCCCCCCCCCCCCCCTCCCCAAGAACATTCTTCCTTGAATGTAGGGGCATACATGGAAGGGAACCAACTCTAAAGGGTTTCTGGAAATTTCAACCGAGTCTCCTCTATAAATAGGACTACCCACAACCTGCCAAGTAGTAAAAAAACACAATACATGCCTCACAGGGATACATAATACAACACATCATATTATCGGACCTCACAAGGCCATCAAACATCAAGTACGAGTGCTATAGATCACAACTCACATCATGTTCTCGTAACTCGGGCTCTGGTGGCACTATAATGTCTCAACTCTAATCATTACCTATCATAGAATAAAGGGTAAGTCTATAGTCATATAACATGGCTAAAGAAAATATATACTCTAATCATAATATTTAAAGACCTTCAGCCAAAAAAAAAATGAGGATACTAGAACCTCATTTCTTCCTCGACATCCCATGTCATTTCCTCAATGTTCTTTCTCCTCCATAAGACTTTTATGGAAGCTACTTCTTTGTCCTCAACTTTCAGATCTGTCGACCTAGAATAGCAACTAGGACTTCTTTGTAAGACAAGTCCCCCGTAATTTGAACAACATCAATCAGCATGACCCGATGAGGGTCTCAGATACACTTTCGGAACATAGATACATGGAAGATTGGATGGACAGAATCTATCTCTGAAGGTAAATCTAACTTGTTGGCCACATTGCCTATCCTCAAAATGATTCTATACGGCCTAATGCATCTTGGCCTAAGCTTACCTTTCCTACCAAATCTCATAATTCCTTTCATTGGTGATACCTTTAAGAAAACCCAATCGTCAACATGAAACTCAAAGTGTCATCGTCATATATCTAAATATGATTCTGATGACTCTGAGCTGTGAACAATAGCTCCTGAATAAGATTTACTTCCCTACATCATGATGGGCAGATCTGGTCCAAGTAACTTTGCTTCGCCCAATTCGAACTAGCTTATAGAAGATCTACACTTACACCCGTATAGAGCCTCATAAGGTGCCATTATGATGCTCGTATGATAGTTGTTATTATACACAAACTCAATAAGAGGAAAGTGGTTGTCCCAATTTCCTCTAAAATCTAGCATGCATGCTTGTAACATATCTTCAAGCGTATGAATTTTACGCTCTGCCTAGCCGTCAGTCCGTGGGGGAAAAAGCGTTACTACAATTTACATGTGTCCTCAAACCTTTCTGGAAGGTCCTCCAGAATTTCATTGTAAACTGAGTTCCTCTGTATGATATAATAGATACTGGGACACCATGAAGCCGCAGTATCTCATTAGTATACAACTTTGCATAATCCGCGGCCATATAAGTCGTTCTGACTGGTACAAAATCAGCTGACTTCATGAGCCTATCAACAATCACCCATATAGAATCAAACTTGCGATATGAGTAGGGAAAGCATGTTATGAAATCCATGTTAATTATCTCCCACTTTCAAATAGTAATCTCTAAGTTCTAGACTAGTCCGCCGGGCTTCTGGTGCTCTATCTTCACCTACTAATAGTTGGGATATTGTGCGATGAAATTGGCTATATCTCTTTTCATATCATTCCACAGTAGACATCTTTGATGCCCTAGTACATCTTCGTCGACCCTGGATGAATAGAATACTAGGAATAGTGTACTTCTGCCATAATCTGAACTTGTAGTCCCGCTATATCCGGAACACACAACCGTCCTCGTTATCTCAAAACTCAATATTCTCTAATCTCAAATGGTGTCTTTTCATTCTATGGGGCTTGTTGTTTATACTGCAATAGCATGGGATCTTCGTACTGCCACTCTTTTGCCTTTACTAATAAAGATGATGATGTTGTGTTATGAACGACAACTCCACTTTCCTTTGATTCTAATAATGGGACTCCCAAGCTCGCCAGCTGATACAGTTCTGGATATGCAACTAACGACATCAGCTACCATGTTAGCATTACCTAGATTGTATAAGATATCGACATCATTGTATTTTAGCAATTTGAGCCATTACCTCTGCCGCATGTTCAGATCTTTCTGTTTAAAGATGTATTGGAGGCTCTTATGATCTTTAAAGTTATCAATATGGATACCATAAAGATAATGCCGCGAAATCTTAAGCACGTGCACAAGTGTTGCTAAATCAAATCATGGGTTGGATATTTCTTCTCGTGCTTCCTCAACTCTCGCGAAGCATAAGAGATTACTTTGTCGTACTACATTAAAACACATCCCAACCCGACACCTGAGGCGTCACATTAAACTGCATAGCGCTCTAAACCTTTAGAAAGTGTCAAAACTGGTGCTGACATCAATCTACTTTGGCTCTTGGAAACTATGCTCACAAGCATCTGTCCACTAAAACTTAGCTACTTTTTGGGTCAGCTTTGTAACGGATGTTGAAAGAATAGAGAAAGACTCTACGAATCTCCTATAATATCCTACTAACCCCAAGAATCTATGGACCTTTGTCGGTATCGTAGGTCTTGGCCAAGTCATCACAACCTCTGTCTTCTGTGCACCAACTCTTATGCCCTCATTAGAGACAATGTGGCTTAATAAATCCACTAAATTCAGCCAAAATTCACATTTAGAGAATTTCGCGCAAAGCTTATGATCCTGGAGCGTCTAAAGCACCACTCATTAGTTATCTGCATGCTCTGGTTCTGAATGTGAATAGACTAGGATGCCATCAATGAATACTATTACGAACAAATCTATGAATGGCCTAAATACACTATTCATCAAGTCCATAAATACCGCAGGTGCATTTAATAACCCGAAGGACATAACAAGAAACTCGAAATGACCGTATCTAGTCTTGAAGGCCGTATTCAAGATATTCTTCTCCTGAACTCCAACCTGATGGTACCTATATCTCAAATTAATATTTGGAAAGCATTTTTCACCCTACAATTGATCAAATAAATCATCGATCCATTCGATCGGATACTTGTTCTTTTTAGTGACTTTGTTCAGCTGCTGATAATCGATACACTTTCTGAGTGAGCTGTCATTCTTTAGCACAAACAACACAGGCACACCCCTAGGTGAGGTACTAGGCTGGATGAACCTCTTCTCTAACAAATCTCTTAGCTACTCTTTCAATTCTCTCGGTAAGAGCCATTTTGTAAGGATGGGTGGATATTGGCTGAGTGTCAAGAAGTATATCAATGCCGAAGTCAATTTCCCACTTTGGAGGAATACTTGGAAGCTCATCTAGAAATACATCTGCATATTCATTCGTCATAGGAATATACTGAAGGGTTGGTGGTTCTTCATCTTCATCTCTTACCCAAACTATATGATAAATGATGTCACACCCCAACCTCGGGAGGTGCGACCGCCACACAACGGCCGAAGACGTGTGCGAACCAATGTCCACACTTAGACCTCTCACATATATATATACACATATATTTATATATCCAAGTTATGTAACATGTCACTCTTAGAGGATATATATATATATATATATATATATATATATGTATATAGTCACAACCAACATGTACATATACATCGGACCCTAGACTGCAAGCCTTTAAGAGTGCCATGTTACATAACTTGCTCGGGACTAGGGGCCACCATACTAAGAGGGTACAAAATATTACAATGATAGTGGCGGCAACAAGGCTCCGGCTATACCTCAAAACATAATACACATACAACAAAGATGCAGGACCCCGAAATGAAGTGGGGCTCACCAAGCCAACAGGGAAAAGAGCGTACTGCTATCACTGGTCAATGCCCTCCGCTGTGGAACCACCTGCATCTATTAAAGTTGTAGCACCCCCGGAAACAGGGACGTTAGTACATGTCGAATAGTATTAGTATGAAAACCAAACACCTATGCAAGGACTTGAAAATACAACATGAGTATGGTAAATCATGGTAACAATAAAAGGCTTTGTTAGCTGTTAAAGCTATAGCAAATTTATTTAGAGCTTTAAATAACATTTATAAATTTTTAAGTCAGGGATCCTCTACAACTACCTTTACACAAAGGGGCCTTACCGCCTCACCCCAATGTATACAGGTGGAGGTGCAATCACAATACCATAAACTCAATAGAAAGTGGCCCTGCCGCCTCACCCCAATGTATGCGGGTGGAGGTGTATTCACAATATCACAACTCTACACAAAGCAGCCCCGCCGCCTCACCTCAATGTATGCGGGTGGCGATGTATTCACAATTCCATATTTTGGTTCCTAAAACGTTAATAGTTTGTACAAAAGAGTTCCCTTTCAAATGAACCATTTGGCACCTTTGGCCTCAGCGAGTGTAAGTTCATAAGGTTTCATCATATGAGAAATAAGTGTTTAATCACATTTATTTCATACAAGATCTTCTTCCCAAAAGGGGTATAACATAATTAAGTCAAAAATAGAGAATCATTAACACACGAGTGTTCTATCACTTTACGCCAATTAGAAATCAAGTTTGCTAGTTTGAATACCCCACATCAATAATGTTCCATATTCGAATTTCACATGATGGAGTTTTGTAAGAACACGGGGATTCCAATACCAGAAAAAGAGTTTAGCCTTCATACCTTGCTTTGAGCTTTCCTTAATTCACTACTAAGTTCCGAAAGTCCTAACAACTTTGATCTATTTAGAGACATAGAAAAACTGAACACAAATTAGGAAGGAGTTCATGTTTCCAGCTCATGTGAGTATTTTAGCAAACACTAGGCGTGCATTATGATTTCAAGGTCCTCATATAGTGGGTTCCTCCATTTCACTACCCAAAGTCTACCCAATTGAGCTCAACAATCTTTCCACAACCCTAGATAGTACATGCATGCATAATGAACAACTCCCACACCCAAGAATTTCTTGGCTTATTACCTATTTCAATTAAATATCGAAATTTAAGGCTAGGGCTAGAATCTTACCTTTTTGGTTGAAGACCTTGTGAGTTACCCTAGTGAAATCTTCAAGGCTTGAGCAAAGATTGATGAACAAATGACTTAGAAATTCCTTATCTCACTTCTGACCACCTTCCTCTCTCTAAATTGTAAATTTGAACCTTCCAAAATGATCCCTAAGATTATTTTATAAGAATGGGGTCGAGTTTATAAAACCAGAAAAATGAAGCCTCGATGTAGATTTGCGATCGCATAACGCTTCTGCAGTCCGAAAAATGGGCCGCGTAATGGCCCTCCGGAACTAGGCATTTCTGCGAAACTCTGCGACCGGTCTGTGGTACGCAGACCTATTCCGCGATCACATAATGCGCCGTAGAACTTCTAGCTAGAATAGTGCAAAACTCCCCATGCTCTCCGCCTTTCTACTCACGGTGTTTGCTACCACATTGGCTATCCTCAGATGATAAAGAATGGTGATATCATAATCCTTCCACAACTCCAACCATCTCCACTGCCTCAAATTCAAATCTTTCTTTTTAAACAGATGCTAGAGACTCCAATGATATGAATACACCTCATAAGACATGCAATATAAGTAATGCCTCCAAATCTTGAGCGCGTGTATGATAGCTACTAACTCCAAGTCATGCACAAGATAGTTCTTCTAGTGGGGGTTCAACTGGCGCAACACGTAGGCAATCATCCTACTGTCCTGCATCATCGCACACCCAGTGCCAACTCGTGAAGCATCACAATAAATTGTATATAAACCTGATTCTAAAGGCAAAACCAACACTGGTGTTGTTGTCAAAGCTGTCTTTTGCTTTTGAAAGCTCTTCCCACATTCATCCGACTACCTGAATGGAGTGCCCTTCAGAGTCAACTTAGTCAATGGGGCTACAATGGATGAAAACCCTTCCACAAAGCAAAGATAATACCTATCCAACCCTAGGAAACTCTAGAGACATTGAATTGCCTCAATATTTTTTGGCTCCACCTTATTCCCCTAACTGTACACCATATGAAAAAGAATTCCATTGAAGCCAAACAGAACTCACACTTAGAGAATTTGGCATATAGCTTCTTTTCCCTCAAAGTCTGGAGTACAATCCTCAAATGCTGCTCTGCTCTGCCCTACTACGGGAATACACAAATATATCATCAATGAACACAATCACAAATTAATCAAAATAAGGATGGAACACATGTTCATCAAGTGCATGAACGCTGCTAGAGCATTAGTCAAGCCAAAAGACATCACCAAGGACTCATAATGCCTATAACGAGTCCGGAAAGCAGTCTTGAGGATGTCCGAAGCCAATATTTTCAACTAATGATACCCAGACCTCAAGTAAATCTTTGATAACACCCTCACACCCTTAAGATGATCAAACAAATCATCAATGCGTCGCAGTGGATACTTGTTCTTGGTGGTCACCTTGTTCAACTGTCGATGGCCAATACACATTCTCATATACCCGTCCTTTTTCTAAACAAATAACACCAGCGCACCCGAAGGTGAAACACTAGGCCAGATGAAACCTTTATCTAACTGTGCCACTAGTACTTTAGTTCCTTTAACTCTGCTGGAGCTATGCGATATGTTGGAATAGAATTAGGATGAGTGCCCGATTCCAAATCAATACCAAAATAAATATCCCTATCGGGCGGCATGCCCGGTAAGTCTGCAGGGAACACATTTGGAAACTCCCTCACCATGAGGACCGAGTCAACCATGGGAGTATTAGCACTAACATCTCTCATAAAGGCTAAGTACGCCAAATACCCCTTCTTAACCATCCGTTGAGCCTTAAAAAAGGAAACCACTCTACTAGGAATTTGCCGAAAAGAACCTCTCTATTCAAACCTTCGCAACACCAGCATAGCCAACATCATGGTCTTAGTGTGACAATCAAGAATAGCATGAGACAAAAATAACCAATCCATACCCAAGATCACATCAAAATCCACCATATTAAGTAACAGAAGATCAACTCTAGTCTCGTAGCCAACAATAATGACCAAACAAGAATGATAGACATGGTCCATCACAATAGATTCCCCAATGAGTGTAGAAACATAAACGGAAGTATCTAGAGAATCACGAGACACAACAAAATATGAAGCAAAGTGGTATGACACATACTGAAGCATCTCTATTATAGAGCAGAACAATACTTGTAATGACCGCATTTGATGCGACTACATTGGTCCTATAACAGAAAGCATAACAATGGGCTTGGCCTCCCCCTCTAGGACGACCTCTTCCCGCCTGTTCTCCACATCTAGCTGGTTATGCAGGTAGATTATCATCTGGAGTGGGGACCATAGCATGAGTGCCCTATTGAGGTCCACCCATCTAAAGTCTGGGACGATCTCTCATGATGTGCCTATTATTACCAAACAACCTCTCGGCATGGCTGCTGGTATAGAGTCTACCCCAGAGGACTGGAATAACCATTGTATGAATCTTGTGTAGAAGGTACACTGAAAGGTGGTTTTCCAGTACGAGTTCTCTAAAATCCATGACTAGCTGAAGCACCACGTGAAACCTGAAGGGCGGGATAAATTGGTCGGCTAAAATAACCTCTACTATGACGGACCTTGCCCCTAGAGTAGTAGCCACTAAATCCTCTAAAACTAGGAGGCTTATTAGCCTCCTTATCCCCCCTCTCTTGGCCTCGGATACATTCTGACATTCTGACATCCTAGTAATCTCGATGACCTGATGAAATACCATCTCTTTCTCCATCTCTCGTGCCATACCGAATCTAATGATGTAGGTGAGTCCCTTAATTAATCTGCAGAGTCCCGCTCGGTAGAAACCAAAGGAGCTGCAAAGCGGGATAACTCTATGAACCTCATAGCATATAGACTCACAGTCATACCCTCCTCACGCAAATTCTCAAACTTGCTGCACATTCGTCTGATCGGGTCTGTGGGATAAACTCCCCAAAGAAAAGATCTACGAACTAGGACCATGTAAGTGGTGTTGCGCCGGCTCGCCTACTTGCCTCGTAAGTTTACTACCATTTGTATGGTGTCCCCATCAACTAAAAAGTAGTAATATTAACGATGTTTAACTCTACCAAACCTAGAGTACGCAGAATACGGTGTCACTGATCCAAGAAACCCTGAGCATCCTCAAAAGCCCCTCCGCTAAACTGAGGAGGAGGGAATTTTTCATACCTCTCCAAACACTTTTTCCCCTCAGCAGACACGACTGGGCTACTTTAGGATGAACTTCAACTACTGGTTGCACTAGCGTAACACCAGGTTTCTGATAAGCATGAGTCAACTGCTCTGGTATACGGCAGCGGGAGTATAGGCTCTTTCCCCATCATGTGAAGTAGCTGGTGTAAGCAAGAACAACCCTGGCTGGGCCAAACTCCCAAACATACTCATGAAGTGAGCCAAGGTCTCTTGGAGCCCCGATGTAGCGATAGTCTCTCAGGTGCCATAGTGGGTCCCACCTGCTCAGCATAATTAGGCTCCTGCTCCTCAACTGGAGCTACTAGTGGCTCCACTGCTGCTACTTTAGAGCAGGATCTAGCCGGGACGCAGGCTCTTCCACCTACCTTTGCCTCGACCTCGGCCTCTCACGGCACTAGCTTGGGGTACCGGCGCCTGCTCAGCTGCACCCTATGTTCGTGTCCTCACCATCTGTGAGAGAGTAGAAGAGTAGTTATTCGGACTTGGGATAAATAAATTCACATGATAACTAATGAAAGAAAGTGTAGTTTCCTAATAACCCGGTAGCCTCTCGAAGATAGTTACAGACGTCTTCGTACAGATCTATAAGACTCTACTAGGCTTGCTCATTAATCGTAGAACCTATGAACCTAGAGCTCTGATACCAACTTGTCACGATCGAAATTCCAAACATAAGTGTCGTGATGGCAGCTAATCTCCGAGACTAGGTAAGCCAATCACTTAACAACATTAATTCAATAAGACATGATATAATAAGAAAGAATCTAATACAAAAGAGGATATAAAGTTAACACAAGCCAAAATGACAATACCCAATACAACTTCCCATAACTAGGCAGTAGAGAGTCATGAGCTCTAACTGAATACATAAGGATGTCTCAAAATACAATACTGTTTGGATATGAAAATAACAATATCAATGTAAGGATGGGACTCCAAGGGAATGCGACAGTCATACAAATCTACCTTGAATCCTCGCGACCACTGTAAGCACTATGTGCCTAGCTTCGCTGCCTCTAACACCTGGATATGTACAAGAATTTACAGATGTATCTGAGTACAACATAATCGATACCCAGTAAGTATTAAGACTAACCTCGGTGAAATAGTGACATGCTCTCTAATAAAGAAAATCTGTGCAACATATCGATAACTGGCAACATAATATGTAACGGAAAACAATATCATCAATCTCGTTAGAACATGTGAAACAACTAAATGTCGAAACATCCAGTTTTGACAACAACGCATGAAGTAGCAGCAAAGGCATATGATAGTATGTCAAGTACAACTGGAAACTCATTAATGTACGTGACGAAGTTTAAAGAAAACATATGAATGGTGAAAAACATCATCCCCATTTAATAACATTATCATCAACAAGAGAAATACCCCCAAACTATCAAATAACATCATCAACAAGTCCGCCCTTATTTCACTGCGTGTGTAGTAACAATAAGTGTCGTCCTTATTCCACATGCACATATCACCACCCTTATTTATCCACATGAGCAACCCAATAAATCACCACCCTTATTTCGCCCCATGCGCATAACAATAATCACAATCTCACGGCAAAGACCTCGTGCCAACAACCAATCAATCCGCCCAACATGTCCACATGTGCCATAATTATCACAGTGCCAAAGGTATAAGCTCATAATTTAGCAACAAGGTGCACAAGGATATGATAATTATAAAATGTGGATGGGTGTTCAACATATAAAGCATGATTCCGACTAAATCAATTGTAGCAATCAAGTGCATGTAGTCATGAAGTGATTAAACATATTTCATATAGGGTATATAATCAAATTAAGGCATATGAATAGCCAAAGATCTAATCTGGTCATAAGCCACAAATAGCACTCGTATACACGCTCGTCACCTCACGTACACGTCACTTTTCACATTACACGAATAAGCAAATAAGAACAAATCCTAAGGGGGATTTCCTCCGAACAAGTTTAGGCAAGATACTTACCTCAAACAAGCCAAGTCAATACTCCAGAAATGCCTCTCCTTGAAAAAATCACCTCCGTCTGTCTGCAATCTAGCAAAAAATGACTCAACAACATCATACAATTATAAAGGAACCAATTCCAAACAATAAAGTCCCAATATTTACCCAATTCCTGAAATATCAACAAAAGTCAACCCTGAGGCCACACAGCCAAAACCCAAGTCAAGGGGTAGATCCCGACTACCCATAACCCCATGAGTCCAACCATGTGATTAGTTTCCAAAACCGAGTCGAAATCGACTCTCAAATCCCCGATATAATTCGTCAAAATATAGTCAAAACCCCCCAATAATTCCCTGCTAAATCCCATGATTTAGGTGTAAAAATACATGAGAAATCAAGATATAATATCAAATCGGGTGACAATCACTTACCCAATCACTTTGTGTGAAAATCCTCTTAAAGAATCGCCCCCATCAAGTCTAGGGCTCAAAATATGATAAAATGAGTCAAGTCCTGAAATGTCAATCTAATAACCAGCTGCAGATCTCGCATTTGCGACTAGAGGATCACAAATGCGACTTCCGCAAAATACAACCTGGACTCTCAAATGCGAACGCAGTCTGTCCGAGAAAATGTTGCAAATGCGACCCCTCACTTCTCAATTGCAAAGTCCCCTGCTGCCAGACAAAGTCGCAAATGCGACATATTCCTCGCAAATGCGACATATTCCTCGCAAATGCGAGGTCCTCCCTAGGTAGCCTACCATCACAAATGTGATAAGGATTCCGCAATTGTGACCCATCGCAAACGCGAGTAGACCTTCGCAAATGCGAGGTATGCAACACCAACACAATTGAAACTTCACCAAACCACTTTGAAAACAATCTAAAACTCCGAACCGCTCGGGCTTGACGACAAATATCCACACAAGTACATAAACCTCATACGAAGTCGCTCTCAAGCTTGGAACTTCAAAATAACATAGAAAACCATGAATCAAACACCAAAATGTATCATGCAAGCTTTGAAACTCAAGAACTTCAATATTTCACAACCAAGTACCCGATTGCTACCAAACCAACTCGGGATGAGACCAAACTTTGGACACAAGTTCCAAATGACAAAACAAACCTATCCAAGTTCCGAAACAACAATCCGAACTAGATGGCCACCAAATCAACTCATAGTCAAACTTATGAAGTTTCTAAACCTTAAAATTGTCAACTTTCGGTAAAACGGGCCAAATCATCCTAGGAATCTGCAAATCCAAATCCGGGCATAAGCCTAAGTCCAAAATCACAATACAAACCTATTGAAACTGTCAAAAAATGAATCCAAGGTCACTAAACACAAATGTCAAACGTTGATCAACTCTTATAACTTTAGCTTCCAAACATTGAACTAAATGTTCCGATTCACTCCAAAATCTCCACGAAACCAAACCAACCATCCCCGCATGTCACATATTGACAAATACACATAACCGAGCAATTTAAGTTATTTCTTACGTTGTTTTATTATTTTGTAGGAAATCGGACTTGAAGAGCCAAGAACATGAAAAAGATGTCAAAAACCCTAAAGAAGTTGGATTCGTGGTAGATATGCGATAAGAGATGTGACGGATTTGCGGTTTGAGCAATGATTCAACAGCCACATACTGGACCATGAAATCTCCTTCGAAAAATTCTCATGCAGGTTACGCGATGTACACGCGCTCCGCGAAATGAATTTGCGATTGCACATTGGACCATGAAACAACCCTCAATATTAAGTTGCTCCTGATTCCGTCCGCGAAGGTTCTGCCGTCAGCCGAACCGATCTGCGATCGCGAAATAGATGCAAAAATGTCATTTTCTGAAAATTTTTCTACCAACTCCACAATGTATTACACAGTCCCAAAAATTCGTATCGCGGCGCGCAAACTCGCTGCGAAAATTAGCTGCTACCCGCTTAATGCATTAGCTTACCTTGGCACCATTAACCTCAAATTCTTGGCGAACTTTTACTGGGCCTCAAAGCCGAGCTTAAGAAAGAGATGCACAAAATGCAGTCCTTTGGAGTTGGACTTCACAAACCTTCTCTCAGTAGAGGAGGAACATGGCACTGGTACCTCACGAGCTCTAGGACATTCTTTGAATTTCACCAACCTTCTCCCAGTAGATGAGGAACATGGCACTAGCACCTCACAGGTTCCGAAACTTTTTGCGCACGCTAGTGAACATTCGGATGAGAAAGTAGTGGAGCCTCATGAGGAGAAAGATGAAGAGAACGAAGTAGAAGAGGTAGTTGTTGAGCGGCTAGATAAAGGAAAAATAGGTTGCAACTATAGGAGATAGAAATGAAGAGAAGGCAGATACACGGAGGGCCATAGTAGAATCACTTGAAGACATGGCTGCCGCGGCTGCAACCACTCCCAAAGAGCCATCACCAAATGAGGCAAGCAGCTCATAGGTCCAAGACCTGACTCCGCAGCTTGAGGAATCAGCTACTCTAGTCCCGGATCCCACTGTCCAGACTGAGGTTTAGCCCACCGAAACTCTAGTTTCAGCTCCCGGCCCCACGTTCACGTCAGACAGTCCAATCCCTCCAAGATTCTAGCACTCTCCAGGAAGCCTCTAAACTTTGCTCTTACTTTTTCAATGCATTGGGGAAAATGCATGCTTCTATGTTAAGGGTGGGGTAGGAAGAAAGGATTTGTTAATGTACATAGATGTTAGTCTTAACATTGTATTTAGTAATGAATTCCTCTTGGTTTTTCTTTGATCGGTTATTTTTCAAGGGTATAGTAGTAGAACCACGGCCGTAGTCATGAAACTTTTTGACTTGTTTGGTGCTACCGTACTAGAGTCGAGCATGTGATAAATTTTTGTGAAATAAATTGTACCCCTCAAACTTTGTGAATCAATAGTCATTTTGTGAAATCGAGGCTCGTTATGTGACTTTTTATTTATTAGAATCCCAATATCATGAGATGAAGCTTTCTGTTGCGTTGTGTTCATTTGAGGGCTGAAAATATGCCGATTTGAGCATTTCATGCATCATGTGTGATGAGAATTTGTGAATAATGCATTTGCTCAACTCTTACCATCTTGAACTTGCCGGCTTGGTTCCTTAATGTGAATCTCTGATTGGCTCTCTTTGTGATTGTTAACCAATTCTTTGCCAGTTTGACCTCCCTTGTGCACTTATTACCCTCGTTGTCCCCTATTGAGCCTTTACCCATTTCTTTGGCTACCACCTTATAAACCTCTAAACCTTTTGTGAAATTGGCCTCTCTTTTGAACCCATCCCTCCTCGAATGTTATGAAAGAGGCTTAAGTCCTATGTTGGCGGTGTTGGTATTAATTGGGAACCGGTAAAAGATGTGTATCGTGTGTAGAGGCTAATCCGCTGAGGTTGTGCCTTGTAAAGCGAGCTGCTAAGTTAAGAGCCAACATACTTAAAATCAAAAGCTTCACATATAGGGGGTAGTTATGAACTACAAGGTGAGTCGATATTGGCAAGTAGATATCAAAAAGGGTGACGTGGGCCATTCAAGAAAGAATATGTGTAGTTTAAGGAGGGTATAGTCACTCATGTCCCAAATATTTATCCAACCCATCCCCTAGCATGCACTACAATCCGTGAAAAGTCCTTTATGATCAATAATCAAATGTTCCTGAGCCAGCAACGAGTTAAAATAATGGCAAGCCTTTGGACTTGTAATTGTGACATTTGATTTTCTCTCTGAGTGTGAGAGTCTTTGAATGTATTCCTCGTACATAGTTATCTCTTATGAGTTGGGAATTTTCTTTGTTACGAGGACGCATGAATTGCAAGGATTAGCAGAACCTAGGCTTCGTGAAGTAGGATACAAGTGCATATCTAGCTATTAGTAGCACTTTGTCATTGTTTTTGAGGCTCGAAGCACACAAACTGATTGTTTGAACGGCTAAACACTTTGTGTCTTTAATGAAGGGTAAATAAGTGAAGTCACATGGTTGTTAGCTAATAGTTAGCATAATCCATAGTAATTAATATTTTTGAACATACGGAAGTAGAATAGTTTCCTAGTATGGTTGCCCTTTAGTGGCTTGAGGACAAGCAAGAATTTAGGTTAGGGGTGTTGATGTGCCGTAGAAATGTGGCACTTTCAATACTAATTTCATAGACCTTAACTTATCTATTAAAGAATTTTAATTTATTTCTTATGTTGTTTTGTTGTTTTGTAGTAAATTGCACTTGAAGAGCAAAGAACATGAAAAAGATGTCAAAAACCCCCAAAGAAGTCAGATCCGCAGTTAGATATGTGATCGCACAACAGATGTGTGAACCGCACTTCAATTGCAAAAGTATCAAGGCCGGTCCAGTTTCAAGATTCAAATATGCGGTCCATTATGCGGACTTCATAATCGATGTGCAGATGTAGAATTATCGCACAAATGCAAGGAGAACCTCTATTGATTAGTAGTGACGAGTCTGCGATCCACTATGCGGATCGCGGTATGATCATCCAGACCGCATAAGCGATGAGCAATGGAATTCTGGAAATGCTGAAGACCAAATATGCGACGATGCAATGAATGTGCGGATCAGAGATTCTATTTGGCAGATATTGGTTGCTCTGAATTATAACTCCTTTATATTTGGAAAAATCATAAAGATGAAATACTACCTAACTATTGGAAAATATTGGCTAGTGACTAGAAATCATTTGCATATCAAAGGACTTCCCATTAGAAATATATCATATTAATACTGATAGCATTACATTCCATATAAGAGGATACAACCATGGTTTCTTAATCCAATTAGTCAAATGTAGTAACAAAATAGCTTCTCTTCATAGTTTACGACTATCAAACTCTTTCCAAACTCGCGGAGTAGAATTACGACCTTAGTCAAGTGACAATATTAAATTAATTCTTTTACGACTAATAAGCAATAAAGTGGTAACAGCGTTGTGCCGCAACATTAAATTAAGCGCTTATTGGGAGGCAACCTATGTGTTAGAATGTTTTTAGAATTTTATTTTTGTAGGTTTTTGTGTGCTTGTTGAAAATTTTGATGTGCGTGTTTTAGAGTCAGAGTACCCAAAATACAAGTAGGTTAGATGCAAACGCACATGGGAAGTGGAGTAAAATGAGCTGAGCTTCATAAATTTTCTACGGCCACAAGTGCGACCACATAATGGTTTCAAAGACTGCATAGTGGTCGCGGATACTGCCAGAAGCTCTTGAAAACAAGTCTCTCCAAAATGCGGTTGAGAGCTAATTTCGCGGATCGCATAACATTTCTGCGACCACAAATAGGACGCATATTGGTCAAGCAACAACCAGCTAAAAGTCCATTGTGAAACACTTCTGCGACCGCAAAAAGAGTTTTGCAATAGTAAACTCACCGCAGAAGGCACTAGTATTAAAACCCAATTCCACTGCTAATTTCTCACTTCTTACATCCCCTGATATGATTTTGAACACAAAACTTCAACACACACCATACTCATACGAGAGATTTCGATCCACCCAATGCTAAATAGCCAAATTATTAACTCATCTCAACACATCTGGTAAGAAATTCTCCCCTCTTGCTCTTTCATTTGTAAATTTACTCGCGAAGTCTCTCCCTCTTCCATGATCCTCATTTTCTCTCTACCCTATTTCCTTGTTATTTGAGAATCCCTTGCTGGGATTTCTTCTCAGTTTTGCTATGTGATGGGTGGTCATTGGGGGCGACTGCTATGTTGAAATCGTGGGGTTAGGGTAAGATTTATTGGTTGTTATGATTTTTGATAATATCCGTTAAGTGTTTGCGTGTGCCTGTTGAACTTGTTCAATGGGGGGTCCTTGTAGGTTGAATTTCATGTGAATATCTATAGCTTTCATGTGATATGGGGTATAATTAGAACTCAAGGATTGCCTGTGTCTAGAGTCTCAATCTCAGTGAAAATGATGACTTATGCGGTACTGCACAACTGGTTCGTGGTCCGCAGAATGATCGCATTTATGGGAACATTTTGTGTCTTTGGGTTTGATGATTTTGCGGTGGATTTCATGGTTGCAAAACTTGTATGTGGACCACGAATTCGTCCAACATTCGTCCACTAGCCCATGCCATTTAGGGGTTAACTCTACGATGATCGGCTTGAGGATTTGTTATGTGCCCTGTTGTGTGGTCCGCATAATAGTTGGCCACTTCATTGTTATTTCTACGGTGCATTTCACGGTCTGCAAAATGTTTTTCCCTTACGATTCCCTTGTCATTCTCTGTGAGTGCTTCTATCATATTTTGACTTGAGTTTAATTGGCAGGAGCGGCTTTGAAAAAAACACAACCACCCACAGAAATCCAACTAGAAGAAAGAAACGAGCTAGAGTTACAGATCCGAAATCACGTCAACCCCAAGCTAAAAAGCCTTGCACATTTGTTACATCATCTGAATCCCCTCCCAACTTGAAGAGGAGAGGGTACCACTCGACCTAGTGCCACCAGTCGATCCTCGCACTGAAATACGAAAGAAGAATTCTAAGGATAAAATCAATTTTAGTGTCGCCGGATCATGGAATCAATATAGAGCCGTCATGGACAAAAGACACATCCTTGAAGAGAAGTGGCTGAGCTTGAATGGACTTAAAGATAAGTACCCTGAAATACTAGATAACATCAAGAAGTGGGAATGAGAGTCCTTCACTGAGCCTCAGGAGGAATACGACGAGGTATTTGTACGAGAATTCTATGCTGCATATACTGCCTCATTTTCTAAGCAGGAAGCAAGGCGCCGTGGTTACTCGTCATCAATGAAAGCTAGAGGGGTTGATGAATCTTGTAGCCCCATAACGATTAATGATTTATACTTTGTGGATTGGGACAGAGGCACGATAGAATTTGACACCAAGATGGAGCGAAAGGAAGATGAGCTGAGCGTGGTTGGGTAGCATCTATCATAGCACAAGGAACTCCATCCTGGATTGAGCCAGGAAAGAAATTTCAGAAGAAAGATCTCACTACTAAAGGCCGGTATTGACTAATTTTTGTTTGTACTCACTTGTAACCATCTAAAAATGAAGCAGACATCAGTCTAGACAAGGCTATCTCAATTGCTTCAATCATGTCGGGATTCAGAATTGACGTGGGAAAAATCATATTACCTGAGATTGGTATCCGAGAAAATCAAGATCAAACTTCGTTTCCCTTTCCTTGCCTCATCATTGCCTTATGTGATAAAGTGAGGTTCCACCGATTCCTCGATATGACCGCATATTAGAGGCTTCCCAAGACATTGATATTACTAGGTCCCCTAGACCTTCCATTGCTTTGGAGAGTGTGCCCCCTGAGCAACCAGTTTTCCTCCCTCCGATTTCATCTACTGTGGCAGCACCTTCAACCTCAATCTCCACACCTAGGCTAGCCACAGAATCAATGCCCAGGTTGGCCACTGCCCCGCTACCTCACTTCCTGCCATTTCAAAGCTTGGCCTAGGGGCACAAAACACTAATGCCAAGTTGGACAAGCTTGTGAAAGATCTTCTAGTTCGCATCTGGCAAGCTGTGGAACCAGTCCAGGCATTATTGAATGATCTTTAAAAGAAGCATCTATCTTATGAAGATTGACTCCAGAACATTGAAGCTCGCCTTGAGAAGGTTGAGCGAGGTGGATATGGAGACATGCCTCAACATAGAAAAGATGTTGCCGATGTCACACCCAAACCTTGGGGTGTGGGACTGATGCTAAACTGAGTTACCCCGATCAAGCAAGCATAATCAGTACCTTCCATCAAACCTTGCCAATGAACAATTTGTGAATAAATTACAAGAGATAGACAATGAGAGGATGAAAGAGTACAACATCGTATTTCATTATTTAAGGAGCTTCATTTAAAATTTACCAAAAGATTACAAGTTCATAATTTAGAAGTGGGAACATCTGACAACTACAACAAAATTTTTAGTTTGTTTCCCCAATCAAAACACAACCCACAATAACTCTACAGAGCCTCTAAGTGAACATGAGTACAATTATGGAAGTTCCGGTGACAGTCCGCGGTTATACCTCAAAATACAATGTACACAAATCAAAATGACACAAGGCCCTGGTATGGAGTAGAGCTCACCAAATCAGCTGAGAAGAGGGTATGCTACTATCAATAGTCAATGCTGCCTACTGAGGAACCACTTGAATCCATTAAAGATGCAACGCCCTCAACAAAAAGGACGTTAGTACATATGGAATAGTACTAGTATGTAAATTTAAATACCCTATCATGGAATGGAATGCCAACATAGAAGGAGAGAAACATGGAGACAGTAAGAAAAATCACTAATAATAAAATGCCAAATTAAAACAAAGTAAGCCTTCAAGTAATCATTAGTATTTTATGGCTGGGGGATCTTTAGTACTGACACACCACCATGTACAAGGCATGGAGTTTGATCTGCGCCTGATCAGCTAAGCCGTCTCACCCCAATGAATGAGGGCTGATATAGAAACACGATACCACAATTTGTGCGGCATGCTGTCCGATCTCCGCCTGATTGGCTAGGCTGTCTCACCACAATGCCATGTGGGTAAATATGGTCTTTTCTAGCTTTCCATTCATTCGAAATCAAGGGGAATAATCTCAACATATCATAACAAAAATTTATCCGTCAATCATCTCCTACACCGACACATGTAGTTTTGGGCTTTGGCCTTTACAACCCGCCCTTCCTCGGTGACCTAACGATAATCCCAATAATATTTATCACATACAAGAAATATATATATCATCTCATATCCTTTCATTACATCTTGCTTTTCATTGGCACTCTTGGCCATACATGATAATCTTCATTCTTGGCACGATGGCCGCATTTCAAATTTTGTGCTTTCATTTCTTTATTTTCAAGCATCATCATAAAACATCAATATGTAAAATGTTTTTATAACCATGGATTTAAATACATGAATAATAAGAGCCTTAAACTCATTGAATATCTTCCAAACATAGAGCATAGTGATTTGCAATCAAAACATGTGTTAAAAGCATAAGCATTTGATACATCTATTATTCTTGGAATATTTTTCCCAAAGGAGAGTAATATAATAGGGACAATTGGAACATGACTTTAGTACATAAGTACTTGGAAAAATCAACCATAGAAGCAATTTGAAACAATAGAAATAGGAACTTGAACAAACCATGATTGGATTTTACAAGGAATTCGGGAAATCCGATTCTATAGAGGGTGTTTAGACAACATACCTTGATTAGGCTTTTCCTTAGGATTATCTATAATGTCGCACTACTCAGTAGCAATTTCAATCTATAGAAAAATAATCAAATTGAACCATAATTAGGGAGGTGCTCTTCGGTTTAGCCCTTTTAGGCATCTCATTAAACGTCAAATATGCGAAATTGACTATAAGGTTCTATGATGGAAATCCTTCACCCCGCAACCAATATCCAACGACAACTGTCACGATCCAAAATTCACAAGTCATGATGGCACCTAACCTAACATGCTAGGTAAGCCAATAATCATATGATTAACAATGAAAATGAGATAACATGGTCTTATAACTCAACAGCAGAAGAATACCATAAAATATCTGAGAATAAAGTCAAAATGCTATTACAACCAAGCCCAAAAATCTGGTGTCAACAAGTATACGAGCACTACTGAATAACAAGGCACGGAATAATTCCTCTAATGCAACTGTCTGAACATGAGAAACAGTAAAGATAAAGATAACAGGTAGAGAATTTCAAGGACTCCGGACGATATGGAAGTTACCCGTAGTCTCCCAAATAGCTCACACAAATCAAAAGTCACTTACCTCTTGATTTGTAGTGAAATGCCTTTAAAAAGTCGCCCCTAACCGAGCTCCACAAGTCCAATAATGAGAAAAATGCCAAACCCTTCACATTTATGTTCTGTCCAGCAAAACCACTTCTGCGGTCGAGATCTCTGCTTCTGTGGTCAACCGTCCGCATCTACGAAACTCACTTAAAAGCCGACCCACCACATCTGCAGTCTCAAGTGCGCACCTGCGAGAGCACACCTACAGAAATTACCCGCTTCTGCGACTCTAGCCCTCCAGTCGCGTTCTGCTTCTGCGGACCAATGACAGCACCTGCAGATGCGCTTCTACGCACAACTAGCCGCTTCTGCGGAATTCCAATCCAGCTCCTCACCATGCATCTATAGGCTCGCAGATGCGAAAATAACATCGCACCTGTGGCCACTACCCAGCTCACCCAGAACCACTTCTGTGATCCCTTGGCTGCTTCTGTAGCTTTGCACCTGTGACCAAATCCTTGCAGGTGCAGTTACATCAGATCAACTGCCATCAGAAATTGCATAAGTCCAATTTTCATTCCGATTGCAATTTGAATCAAACCCAAGGCCCTCGGGACCCCATCCAAACTTACCAACACGTCCTTAAACAGAATACGAATTTAATTGAGGCCTCAAATCAAATCAAACAAATTCCGGTTCAAGCATACTGAAACTAATGGATTTCCAACTTCCAAAATCGATATTGGAACCTATCAAACCAATTCCGATTGACCTCAAATTTTGCACACAAGTCATGAATGACACAATGAACCATTCCAACTCCCGGAATCAAAATTCGAGCACGGTATCAACAAAGTCAACTCTCGGTCAAACTTCTCAACTTTTTAAACTTTCAACTTTTCAGCTTTCACCAATTCAAGCTAAAACGACCTACGAACCTCCAAATAAACATCCGGACATGTGTTTAAGTCCAAAATCACCATACGAAGCTATTAGAATCATCAAAATTCCATTCTGGAGTCGTCTACACAAAATTCAAACTCCGGACAACTCTTTCAACTTAAGTCTTATACTTTGGGACTAATGTCCCAATTCACTCCAAAACCTTCCCGAAACCAATTCAACTGCCCCGGCAAGTCACATAACAATAATTAAACATAGAAGAAGCAATTAATGAGGAAACGAGTCGAGAATACACGAAACAACCGGCGGGTCGTTACAACAACTAAACCACAATAGTTCGACAACCTCCATACAACCGTCATTGGCACATGCATGCCTAATGTTTCACCCCCAACTCAAGAACCACACCCCATATTCTTCTCATGCACCCCAAATTTGAAATGTATGGGCTTATGGCTTCCAATCTCCGTCCCATAAGCCACGTCTTAAAAATTATACCATAAACTCATTATAGAACATCGCATGAGAGCTAGGGATAAAGTCTTACCTTTTTAGTAGAAGACCTTGTGAGTTCCCCTCTTGAATTCCAAGGCATGACCAATAATTAAAGAGTAGAGTTGTTAGAGCTCCTCCCCCTTCTCTCTAGAGTGTTCCCCCTCTGTAAAGTAAACTGATTTCCCCTCTAAAAATAACCCCTTAAGTCCATATATTCAATCAGAGCCAGGTTAGAAAATTCCCAAAAATGGCCCTCTAAATCAATTCTATGATGGCAGAATGCATCGTAGAAAGGTTATACGGTCCACAAACTTGACAACGAAATGGTCTCCAAAAATCTTGGCTGGCCTGTTCATGTCTGCAACGGATCCGCGGAATGATTCTGCGACCGCATACTGGATCAAGAACCTTCCAAATATTACCATGCCGGTTATGCGACGTACACGCGGTCTGCGAACGAATATGCGATCGCACATTGGACAGCAAAATGAGCTCAATAGTAAGTTGCTCTTGATTCCATCGGTGATGGTTCTCCAGTCAGCGGAACCGACCCGCAGTAGTGAATTGGACCGTAGAAATGCAATTTTCTACAATTGTTTCTACCAACTCCACAATGTAATATACAGCCCCAAATATTCATACCGCACCAAGCAGGCTCGCTGCAAAAATTATCTGCAACCTGCCCAATAAATTAGCTTACCTTGGCACCATAAACCTTGAATTCTTGGAGAACTTCCATGGGGACTCATATCCTTCCTCGTGTAGGATCATTCGCTCTCGAATGAGGGTTAAAGTCCTCCATAGATACCCAATGCGACTTAGCTCTTCATTCGCACGTAAGAAGTTCCAAATTTGGCTAACTCCCCCAAATACCCATAAGTTTTGGCCGCGTTTCCCCTGTTATTTGGCCTATCCAACATATTGATAACACAACAATACATGAAAATAGTAGCATCCATTACATTATAAGCATTGTATTGCCAAAAGGTGCATCTTAGCATACACTGTTCAAGTTCGAACATAACTCATTGAAAGTACACTCCTAACATTCGTTTAAACACAATCACTTGGTTATAAAAGTAAGTGGAGGGTGTTTCCTCTTCATTTCTTCCGCGGCCTCCCAGGTGGCCTTTTCAACTTGTTGGTTTTGCCATAGAACTTTGACGGAGGCTATCTATTTATTCCTTAACTTCCGAACTTGTCTATCACGGATGTCAATTTGGAATCTCCTCAGAAGATAATTCTTCATTAACTTTTATAGCCTCCACCGGGACGATGAGCGACGAATCTCCAACCACCTTCTTCAACATAGATACATGATTCACCGGGTGCACTAAGGACATCTCTAGAGGTTACTCGAGCCTATAGGCCAGTTGAGTTACCCTATGTAACATTCTGTACGATCCGATATCTTGGACTCAATTTCCCTTTCATCCCAAATCGCATTATACCCTTTATGGGAGAAACAATGAAGAATACCCAATAATTATCTTTGAACTCAAAATCTCTACGACACACATACGAATAGGAAATTTGGTGACTCTGAGCGATTTTCAGTCGATCCTTAATGATCTTGACTTTCTCCTTAGCCTGATGCACTAGGTCTGGCCCTATCAATTCTGTTTCTCCGAGTTCAAACCAACCAATAGGAGATCTAAATATCCTACCATGTAGAACATTAAACAGTGCCATCTGAATGCTGGCATGATAACTATTGTTGTAACAAAATTCTATGAGTGGAAAATGGTCGTCCCAGCTACACTTGAAGTCAAGAACACAAGAATGCAACATATCCTCAAACGTCTGTATAGTCTGCTCTACTTGCTCGTCGGTCACTTAATGGAAAGATGTGCTTTGATTCAACAAAGAACCCAAACCTTGCTAAAATTTAAATATTAGTGGTGAACTGCACCCCTCGGCCTGAGATGATGGAAACTGGAGTGCTATGCAATCTAACTATTTCCTTGATGTACAACTGAGTATAATATTTTGCTGTGTCGGTGACATTAATAGGAAAGAAGTGTGCTGACTTCGTGAGTCGATCCAAAATCACCCAAATCCAATAAAACTTACGAGGCGTGCGAGGTAAACCTACCACAAAATCCATGTTGATCATCTCCCACTTCCACATTAGAAATTTTATTCTTTGTGCCAAACTACCGGACTTCTGGTGTTCGGCCTTCATTTCCTGATAGTTTGGGCGTCTAGCCACAAATTTCGCTACATCCCTCTTCATCTCATTCCACTAGTAGACTTCCTTGAGATCATGGTACAACTTCTTAGAGACTGAGTGCAGGGAATAGTTGGAATTGTGAGCCTCGGTCATGGCCCTCTCTCGGAGACCATCCATATTCAGAACACATAATTGCCCTTGGTACCTTAGCGTCCCACCTCTCGTGCCAAGAGAAAAAGCCATGGTCTTGTGTTTATTCCCCTTATTCAATTGCATCAATTACATATCATAGTATTGCTACCCCTTGACTTCCACTACAAGTGATAACTTAGTCCAATTCTGCATAATCAACCTACCTTCGCTAGAGTTCCAAACCGAACTCCCAAGCTAGCCAACCGGTGAATTTCGTTGGCCAACGGCCTTTGGTATGCCTCCAAGTGAGCCAAACTACCCACAGATTTCCGGATAAGAGCATCCGCCTTAAAATTAGGTTTCCCCGGATGATATAGAATATCGATGTAGTAGTCCTTGAGTAACTCAAGCCATCTCCTTTGCCCCAGATTCAACTCCTTCTACTCGAAAATATGTTGAAGACTCTTATGGTCCGTGAATATACCCACATGTACCCCATACAAATAATGACGCCAAATCTTCAGTACAAACACCACTGTTGCAAGCTCTAAATCATGTGTTGGATAATTCATCTCGTGGTTCTTGAGTTGCCTAGAAGCATAAGCGATCGCCTTTCCATGTTGAATTAACAGATGCCCAAGTCCAACCCTTGAAGAATCACAATACACAACAAACCCATCCGTACCCTCCAGTAAGGTCAACACCGATGTCGTGGTCAACCTTGACTTCAAATCTTGAAAGCACTTTACATAAGCATCTGACCACTGGAATTTAGCTAGATTTTGCGGCAATTTGGTTAATGGAGTGGCAAGAGAAGAAAACCCCTTTACAAACCTTCTCTAATACCTAGCTGTGCCCAAGAACTGCGAATCTCTGTCGGAATTCTAGGTCTAGGCCAATTCTTCATAGCTACAATCTTCTGAGAATCAACTTTTATTCCCTTATTGAACACAACATGATGCAAGAAAGTGACGGACTCGAGCCAAAACTCACAGTTCGAAAACTTTGCATACAACTTGTGTTGATACAGAGTTTGCGAAATCGCCATGAGACAATCGTCATGGTCCTCTGGATTTCGTGAATATACAAGGATGTCATCAATGAACACTATCATGAAAGAGTCGAGGAAAGGCTTGAAGAATCGATTCATAAGATTTTTGAATGCTGCAGGAGCATTCGTTAACAAAAAAGTCATCACCAGAAATTCAAAGTGTCTATACACAGTCCTGAAAGTGGTTTTCGAAATATTCTGCTCTCTGATCATCAACTTGTGATCCCTCGATCTTATGTCAATCTTTGAGATGTACCTAGAACCTTGCAACTGATCAAAAAAGTCATCTATTCTTGGAAACGGGTAACTATTCTTGATTGTGACCTTGTTGAGCTGCCGATAGTCGATGCACAACCTCAATGACCTATCCTTCTTCCTCACAAAGAGAGCCAGTGCTCCCCAATGCGACTCACTCGGTCAGATGAAACCCTTTTCTAGAAAGTCTTTCAACTGCTCTTTCAGTTCCTTCAACTCAGTCGGAGCCATTCTATGTGTTTGAATAACATAGGTTGCATGCCCGACAATACATCAATTCGAAACTGAATCTCCCTGTGTAGTGGGATTCAATGAAGCTCATCAGGAAAGACCTCTGAAAATTAATTCATAGCCGGTACGGACTCAAGTGTTAGTGCCTCAGCCTCAGTTTCCGTAACTCAAACCAAATGGTAGATCCATCCCTTGCTGATCATCATCGCAACATTAAGGTAAGAAATAAGCCAACCATTTGGCACAACATCATCCCCCTTCCACTCAATGACTGGCTCGTCTGGGAACACAAATGTTATGATTCTGGTTTGGCAATCATGCTTCGCATAACTTGAGTGAAGCTGGTCCATCCTCATTATCATATCAAAATCCACCATCATCAATTCAATAAGATCGGCTGTTGTGTCTCGACCATGCACTGTGACAATATAGTGCCTATAAACCCGCGTGACCACAATAGACTCACCAACTGGAGTAGATACAAATAACGACTCACGAAGCTGTTTCGATTCTATCTAGAATTCTATAGCAACATAAGGAGTGACATAGGATAACATGGAACCAGGATCCATAAGAGAATTCACATCCTGAGATTGGACAGTTAGTATGCCTATGACGACATAGAACCTACCGAGTCCTCCCGAACCCTGTGCACCACCTCTAGCTGCAGCACACCCTGCTGGTGTTGGAGTACCTCGAGCCGGAGGAGTTGCTGTAGAACTAGTAGCTGTTGAATTGGCCAGCAGCTCCATACTCCTACCAGTAATCTGATGGGACGAAGGGAAATATCTCTGAATATGACCCCTAAGACCACACCTAGGGCAGGAGGGCCTCCGCTGCGGTTGCAATCTCCCGCCTGACTGACCTTACTAATAAGATCCCCTATTGCCTAGTTTGGGCCTAAAACGACTCCACAGTTGCTCACCATCTCCGATTACTCGATAATTTCCTCAGGAACAAATTTGGGCTCTAATGGCGATGCATTGGTTGAAGACTGAGCAAAGGAATGTATCGGTCCAGATGACCCTCCCCTAAACATTACCTTTCCACCACTACAACCACTAAAAAACCACTAAAGCTGCCTGCAAATCGGTTCTTCTTGTTACCATATCGCTCCATTCTATTCTTTAATATTTGAGTCTTTGTGGCCTGCGCAAATGCCACCATCGTTCCATTATTCATGTCAAAATTCAAGGCGGTTGTAGCAGCCTCGTTGTTATAGCAGTATTCTATATTCCAGAAGATGCTCATGCACTTGTGACATCTAGTTTTAGGGATTTAGACTTTTGTTCTTGTGTGTATTTATGTTATTAGATTGGGATATTGTATTTTGATCCTATTCTAATTTTGAAGATCATTTTAGTATTTTTCTATAAAAATACAGAACATTCTGCTTATTTATTTTACTATTGTTTAAAATGTGTTATGAACCGCCAATCATCGTGTTGATTAAATTGTTGGCTTGCCTAACGACATGGTGGGTGCCATCATAACCTATTGTGGGAATTTGGTCGTGACAGCTTGGTATCAAAGCACTAGGTATCATAAGTCATAAGCACGGCTAGCAAAGTCTTGCAGACCTATAAGGACATGTCTGTACTTATCTTGAGAGGTAATAGGATTGTAGGAGAACCCCCCTTTCTTGATTCCTTTTCATGCAATTTGATTTATTTAAAGCTTACATCTTTAGTTCCTTCATACTCATTCGATCGCGATGTCGAGCACTCGATATCAGTTGGGCACCGACGAGTTGTGCTGATGCTACAGGTGTGGTACATGATATTTTTTCCTATATTATGAGGGCAGACTACTATCGTCACCTTGTGGAGGGGTGTCCAGTCAATTCAGCCTAGTGTTGGTGTTGCACACAGGTTCAGAGCTATAAATAATGTATTGTGACGTTTCAATACGTTATTATCGCGTAGTGTTAGTGTAATTGGTTGGGTGTTTACCTATGTGTTGCACCATTGAATGTTTCAGGAGGAGGAATATTCGATTCACAATTGGATGTTGGGTATTTAATTTTAGCGCAGGAGAGGCATTGGGCTATGGATGTTTAGGCTTTGACCGAAGGAGTTGCGAGATTGGGTATTTCTAAACTTGGTATAATTCTTGTTTGTATTGTCATCCATGTTTGAGCGCATTAAGGCCCGTTAGTATGATGGTCTTAATTTCCTTGACTTTGGGGGACACGGTGTTGCAAAGTGGTACTCAAGAAGTGGTTATCGAAGATGACAGTGTGTTGCAACTCCAGGTTTGAACTTATGTTCTAGTGTTGATGGTTCCATGGAGATGACCTTTGAGAAGGCGCATAGATTGTGGTACTCGTCCGGGTGCTACGGAGATAGATTGTGATTCGCGGTAGTATTGTTGGTGGTGGAGGATGTATAGGACGTTGTTGGATGCGTCTCGCAGTGGTTGAATTGTAAGAAGGTCCAGTATGAGCAGTAGAGACCGGACAGTTGCTTCGGAAGATAGCTAATCCGGAGTGGAAGTGGGAGCGTATAGCATGGAGTTTTTGGTGAGGTAGCCACGTGCTTGGAGAAAGCCTAGTGTAATTTGGGTCATGGTGGACAAATGACTAAGTATGTGCACTTAATTATGGTGATGACTTCTATACTTAGAATGTTCGAATGTGATGAAAAGCATTTTTTGGAACGTAGAGGGAATATGAATGCTTGATTATCATTTTGGGATGCAATGTAATCTTGAGTTTTGAACATGTTATTGGACCTTCAATTGACGTTGTTGATCGAACGGATTCTTACAGCTGGTGGACGAGTGTGCACTCAGGAGGATTAAATGATGTCCTAGTGGTTATAACCCTAGCAATGTCATTGGGAGATGTCGATATGAGGTTACATAGGTGGGATATCTCCTATGACAATGTCAGGGATTGTCTTATTTCTAATGAAGTGCCTATGAAGAATTCTACCTCTTATCGACTGAGATATATAAACTACATTGTGGGTCTAGATCACTTGAGGAAGATGGCGGGATTGTAATAAGGTCGGGTGTGCGTTTAGGTCTGGTAATTTGTAATATGCCATTATTAGTGCTAACATGAGATTGTAATAAATTTAGTTGATTAAGAGTGAGATATCATAGCGGATGAGGAGGAGAAGTCATCATGGGTTCTTTGAGCTGTGTGATAGTGGCTTAAAGCCAAGTGGGGGAGCCTACCGTCAATGATTGGGTCAGATAGTCATGTGTATTCATAGTCTCTAGATTTCGATATGTTTGTTGATTAGTTATGAATTGAGGAGGAGGACATCAGGGGTAACTCCAGTAAGGAATTTGATGGATGTGTCTTATATTTCTCCTTATTGATTTATGGAGGTTGTGGGATGGCTAAAAATAGATATTCATTGTGGATGTGATGTGCAAGGGAAAGGATTCATTCAGTTGCTTCTATTAGAGTTTTCATGTGCTAGCAAAGCATTTTACATTTGGCTTATTTTAGTTATGAATTTGGGACTAGGTCAGATTGCGTGACTCAAAAAAATAATTCTAGTGGGTTCAAGATTCAAGGTGTGGTACCTAAGGATTTTTGTGTTCGTCACGTGACTAAGGATTGAGAATTTCGGCAGATTATGGAAAAATCATGGAGTATTTCTATATCATTATGGGGTCTGTGAATTAGTGTTAGGGAGATGGAAGAAAAAGGTTCGGATCCGCAGAAGGTCTTTTCGGGACGGGTGTATCAATTTGAGGTACTGTTGAGTGCCTGAGAGGTATATAGATGGATCATGGGTATCACCGATGACATAGTCTTGTGTTAGGGTCATTTTGAGTGAGTGTTCAATGAGATCCATTGTGTGCTGGTAAAGCGAGGAATTGTTTTGAAAGCAAGTCAAGCAGAAAACTAAAGAAGTTGGGTCACTTTAGTAGTGGCTTGGATCAGCATGGTAAGGGAAATCATATGTTCCTTCGATATGATAAGGCTTTACAGGTGTTTCTTGGTAATACATGCAGGCTTGGCAGTCTCTACGATTCATTTGATTTGGAGGAATTCAATTCAGATGGCTCAATTATGTGCAAATGGGTCCCTAGGAGTTCATGATGGTTCACCTATGACTTGAGATTTGTGTCTTCTTTGATTTCGGGAAGTTTGTTACGTGTTGCAATTTTTCTCTTAAAATGAGTTAAGTCAAAGGTTTCTAACTAATGTAATGCTTATTTTACTGGTGCTTCAGGATTTATGATGCGATTCTGGTACTCAAAAATGATAGCATGAAAGATGTGGTGACCTGTGCAGAATTGGGATTGAAGGTTCAATATTGCGGTTTAGTTTTGACAGGAATGTCACAAGTTAGAGGTTGCGGGGGAGATATCAAATGCTCAGAGTATGGTGGCACTATTTTAGTGTTTCCTGAGAATGGTATGTTTTGTGGAAAAGGAATTGTGCAATGATTTGCAGATGCTTGATTAGCACTACACAAATGGCATGGTTGGTAGCCATTTATGTTATATTTTTTTACTTGATGCGGAAGGTTGTGGGAGTACCTCTCATGGGATGATTGTGTACGTGAGAGATGTCAGTCATATAAGTGGGAGATATTGAGATCATGGATGAAGATTCTGGTAATATTGCAGATTGGAGAATTCCTTTTGAAAGGCAGACTATTCCTATGGTGTGGACTATGGAAGTTTGTTCGGAATTTGATAGTTGATGGTATGTGTCATGGATAAGGTCATTGTGGGCTTTTAGAGGTAATTGACCTATTTAGGTATGATCTGTATCATTTTGGAGGCCCATTGGTAGGCTGAAGGTTAAGCTGTTTCTACAATAGCTGGAATATGTTTATTCATCCTAGCATTTGTCCATGGAGAAGTCATCTGGTATAATAGATGTTCTCATAGCATCAACTGTTTCATGCGTTAATCTTCTATGCTATGTGGGATTTGAGTCGACCTGATTATTTGTACGTAGGTAGTAGTTTGTAGGCTTTGTAGTGAAGTGTGAGGGAATGGCTCTCGAGAGGTTAATTTGTTTATTACCCCTTCGTCGTGCTTCGCCTTTTTCCATAGTGTTTTGTGCTATCCATCTCCCCAAGGTTATTTTTATGCACTTGGCATACTTGTTGTTGATGTACGTGTGTCTAGTGCGTACGAGCATTTTTCGCTCGATGTGTATTATGTGCGGATCGAGTGGCAAGTAGCCATGGGTACGATGTTCGAATCGGATTGAATGCCGCAACGGTATCAGGTGTGGATTGGGTTGCACGCTGCAACGGTGAGATGTTGGGTACGATTCCTTGTACTTATCTTGCGTGATTCTTTTCCTCTCTAAGTTAGTTTCATAGCATTTGTATGGTTGTTTTCTATGTTCGATGGTGCTTGATGTTGCTTGCTAGCTAAGTAGCTTGTACTGGGTGAGATGAGGTTGTTAGACGTGGAATCTGCGCAATCGAATTGGTATATTGTATTCTCGGAGGAGGAATATCACTAATCTGTTTAGGATGCAGCAATGGTTTTTGTCGAATGGAAGAACTCCATGATTTATTGATTTTACTGGTGGTTATGAGTTCCTGCACATGTCCTTCGTTGTTGTAGTATAGCAATGGTTGGAATAACGCTCTTATGTTTCATAAGGTATATTACTGGTACCAAGTTCGGTAATGAGCAACTATTGTGATTGGAAGATATTGCTATGGGCATATGAGATATGCGGTACATTCTGTGGTTACAATCTGGTGTATGATTATGCTTTGGTCCAGCGTGTTGAGGTTGATACAATATACATATATAACAATCAGATCTTGAGCGAGCTCCAAAAATTGGAATTTGGTTTTAAGGAATTCAAGCTAAGGTTGAAGGAAGAATTTTGAATCAAGATTGTGTTGATGGGATCATATGGATTACGGTGATGTGATATTACCCATGGATATGTGTATGATGAGTTATTCAATGATATTAACAACTTTGGAATGATTCATGGCACGTTGGAGGAGGAACATATGTTTAAGTGGGGGAGAATGTAATAGCCCAACCGGTCATTTTCATCTTTAACATGTTGTTTGGCGTTTTAAGATATTTAGTAGATTCACTTTATGCATTATGATTCGCATGTGCGATTTGTTTTGATTTTCGAGAAGTTCAGAGTATATTTGGGAGAAAAATTCTCAATTCGGAAGATTTAGGTTGGAACACTTAACCAAGGTTTGGCTCTGAAAATTGCTAGAGTAGACCATCTTCTATAATTTTGGTAAACGACCTCAGATCGGTGTTTTGACGATTTCGTGAGGTTCGTATGGTGATTTTGACTTGTATGCATGTTTGGGAGGGGTGGGGGGTGAGCCGAGGCCATTTCTGCGCTTGATGTGATAATTTAAAATTAAGTATGAACCTTGATGTTCTTTGAGTTTTGGTGTTTGATACTTGAATGTAGATGTTGTTTTGATTATTTGAGCTTAAGAGCGACTTCGTATGATACTATTATACTTGTGTGAATGTTCGAATTGGAGCCCAAGGGGCTCTGGTGCTTCTGACCTCGCATTTGCCTGGGTCTGTTTGCAAATGTGAGCCTTGCATTTGCAAGTTGTAGCTCGCATTTGCGACGTTGCGTAGGGGCAGGGTAGCTTCACATTTGTGAAGCTTTGGTAGATCTTATGTTGCATTGCAACACTGGAGAGTATAGGGAGATCTTTGTATTTGCGGAACTTTGTTCGCTTTGGTGAGGGGATGGTCCTTCGCAAATACGAATGGTTTATCGCATTTGCGATATCAAAGGGGCTCGGACACTGTTCGCATTTGTGGTACGTAGCTTGCTTTTGCGAGTATCGCAGTTGCGAACAAGGGTTCACAATTGCGATACCTGCAGCTGGATAAAAAGTTTAGATTTTGGGACCTAGACTCCACATATAGGCAATCTTGGAGAGCTATCTCTAAATAGGTTAGTAACTTTAACTTGTTTTGGTTCAATTCCCATTATGTTTTCATTGATTCTTACTATTAAATCTTAGAATCCATAGAGTAGAAACAGGGGTTTTGGGTAGAAATTTTGCATTATTAATTTTGAGATTTAGACATCAAATTAAGGTCGGATCTCCAAGAAAATTACATATTTTGGACTTGGGGGTGAATAGAATAGGTAATCAGTATTTGGTCTTAATTTTAGATTTCGACCACGTGAACCCGTGTTGTATTTTTGTTGACTTTTTCAAATATGTTAAAGATCAAACTTTTTTCATATGAGGGTAGTTTCTAAAGGCTGTTTTGACTTATTTGAGTAATATTTCACTAGATGTGGGTGGTTTGGAGGCTTATTTAAAAGGGAAAGCCATGTTGGATTGTTGATTTTGCTTTCGAAAGAGGTAAGTATCGTGATTAACCTTTATTTGAGAGAATTAGGATATAATTGACCTATTTACGACATGATTTATCGTAAGTCAAATAAATCACGAATCTGTAGAGCACGTCGACAAAAATAGGTATACAATAATCCAATTCTACCCCAGTCATAATATAAACTTGGTAAATGCAGATACGCTTGCCACCAAGTATATACACTACCCCCAATACCACGAACACATAGCAAACAAGTCATATCCTGGGGGTTTCTCTCTTAACAAGGTTAGCCAAGAGACTTACCTTTACCTAGTAACCTCTGATCTTCCAAAATATCCTTTCCTTTAAACGAGCCGAATCTAGCCAAATATAACTAAATAACTTCTAACAAAGACATAGAAAATTACCGCAAACAATGAAAATTGAATCTTTAATTAATTGCACAAAGTCAACCCAAATGTGACCATGGGTCCCCCTCCCAAAACCTGAACAAATTCAAAAATCCCGAACACCCATTCCAATACAAACCCGAATACCCAAAGTTCTGCATTAGATTTCATTGACCAAAGGCCAAACTGAAAGATGGAATCATGAAATCAAATCAAATCTAGGTCAAGAACACTTACCTGAGTCCAAGTGGTGAAAATTCCCTCAACAATCGCCCCAATCCGAGCTCCAAATCTCAAAATATAATATAAGTAAAACCCTCGCTTGAAAGAGTTCTGCCCAGCGACTATCGCTTCTGCTGCCCAAATGTCGTAGGTGTGAAAACACATGACCTGATAAGCCAATTCAACCAAAAATGATTTGAAGCCCATCTGAAGCTTCCCATGGCCTCCAGACCCCGTCGAATCATACAAACCAATCCAAAAATATAACGCAGACCTACTTAAGGTCTCAAATCAGACAAAGTAATATCAAAACTACGAATCACACCTAATTCAAGCTTAGTGACCTAACCAACTTGGAATAAACCCAAATCCTGCACACAAGTTCTAAATGACATAAAGAACCTATTCAAACTCCAAGAACAACAATCCGAATACGATAATCTCAAACTCAGCTCTCTGTCAAACCTATGAACCTTCTAAACCTTCAAAATTACAACATCTGCTAATTATGGCCAATTCCACCTAGGAACCTCGAAATCCAAATTCGGACATCTTCCTAAGTGCAAAATCGCCAAATGAACCTACTGGAACCATCAAAACGCCATTCTAAGGTCGTTTACACAAAAGTAAAACCTCGGTCAGCCCTTATAACTTTAGCTTCCAACCTTGGAATTACGTGTTCCAGTTCACTCCAACCAGCCACCCTTGCAAGTCACAAAACAACAAGGAAGCATACAGGAAACATCAAACGGGCAACGGGGCTCAAATACACAAAACAGTCGACCGAGTCATTACATTCTTCCCCTCGTAAACAAAAGTTCGTCCTAGAACGAGTTTAGAATCATACCTGGGATATCAAAAAGGTAAGTATATCTACTCTATATATCTTGCTCCACCACTCAAGTTTCCTCCTCGACCAATTGACCTCTCCACTGAATCTTGCAATATCCTGCGACCTTAGCTTCCGAAACTGCCTGTCAATAATTGCCACTTGTTCCTCCTTATATGCCATGTTCTCATCCAGCTGTATCAAACTAAAATCTAGCACATTTGTTTGATCCACATGGTACTTCTGAAGCATGGAAACTTGAAACACTGGATGTCTCCGGACAAGCGGGATGGCAAGGCAAGCCTTTATGACACCTCTCCCACTCTCTCCAAAACCTCAAATGGACCAATGTACTAAGGGCTCAACTTGCCCTTTTTCCCAGACCTCATCACGTCCTTCATATGCAAAAGCTTTCGATTAGCAAAACTCCTCTATCTAGACTGCATTGTACAAAGCCGCTCTTGAATTAAATTCACCCACTCTAAAGCATCATAAACAAGATCAGTGCCCAACAACCTAGCCTCCATAGGCTCAAACCATTCGGAGAATGACATCGCCTCCTATATAAGGCCTCATACGGTGCCATTTGGATACTCGACTGGTAGCTGTTCTTGTAGGAGAACTCTACAAAAGATAGAAACAGCTCCCACTGGCCTCTGAAATCAATGATGTAGGCTCTCAACATATCCTCTAAGATCTAAATGGTCCACTCGGACTTTGCGTCCATATGAGGATTATATTCCATACTCAACTCAACTTGCATGCCCAGCTCACGCTTTACCACTATCCAAAAATATGATGTAAACTGAGTATCTCGATCCGAGATGATAAATATAGGCGCACCACGAAGGCGAACAATCTCTCTAAGATATATCTAGGCCAATTATTGAGAAGTGTAGGAAGTCATGACCGAACGGAAATGTGCACACTTGGTCAATTTGTCCATAATGACCCACGCATCATCAAATCTCCTCGACGTTTGTGGCGACCCAACCACAAAATTCATAGTGATATGCTCCGACTTCCACTCGGGTATATCTAACCTCTTAAGCAAACCACCAGGTCTTATTTGCTCATACTTGACCTATTGACAGTGCGAAGATCGTGCAACATGCTCAACGATGTCCTTCTTAATCCTTCTCCACCAATAATCCTGCTTCAAATCATGATACATTTTTGTGGCACCTGGGCGAATAGAATACAATAAACAATGAGTTTCCTCAAGGATCAACTCCCTCAAACCATCTATCTTAGGAACACAGATCTGACCTTGAAGCCTCAATACATATCATCACATATAGTCACCTCCTTGGCACCATCGCGTGGTACCGTGTCCTTAAGGACGAGCAAGTGAGGATAATCATAATGGCATGCCTTAATGTGCTCAAGAAAAGATGACTGAGACACAACACAAGAAAGAACCCTGCTAGGCTCCAAAATATCCAACCTCACGAACCTGTTGGCCAAGCCTGAACACCATAGCTAACGGTCTTTCCACAGAAGGAATTAAAGCAAAAATACCCGTGCTCTCCTCATTTCTATTTAAGGCACTAGCCACTACATTGGCCTTCCGGCGGATGATAAAGAATGGTGATATCATAGTTCTACAATAGCTCCAACCATCTCTACTGCCTCAAATTCACGTATTTTTATTTAAATAAATGTTGGAGACTCTGGTGATCCATATATACCTTAAAATATACACCATTACAAGTAATACCTCCAAATCTTGAGCACTTGTACGGTAGAAGCTAACTCCAAATCATGCACCAAATAGTTTATCTCATGGGGCTTTGGTTGGCGCGATCCATATGCAATCACCCAACCGTCCTACATTAATACACATTCAAGACCAACCCTCGAAGCATCACAATAGAATGTATATGATTTCATTCCTAAAGGCAAAACCAACACTGGAATTGAAGTCAAAGCCATCTTGAGCATCTAAAAGCTCCCCTCACACACATCTGACCACATGAACGCAATGCCCCTTTGAGTCAACTGAGTCAATGGGGCTACAATAGATGAACTCTCCTCCACAAAGCAGCTACAATACCCAGCCAGGCCTAAGAAAATCCTAATCTCAGTAGTAGTAAAATGTCTGGCCTAACTCTGAACACCCTCAATCTTCTTCCGGTCTACCTTAATCCCATTACTAGCTACCAGGAGGCACAAAAATTATAACAAGTCCATCCTGAATTCACACTTATAGAAGTTAGCATGCAACTTCTTCTCCCTCAAAATCTGAAGCATAGTCCTAAAATGCTGCTAATGCTCCTCGGCATTTACGGGAATACACCAAGATGTCATCAATGAACATAATGACAAATGAGTCCAAATATGGTTGGAACACATTGTTCACCAAATGCATGAAGGCTACTGGGGCACTTTAGCCCACAAGACAACACTAACATCTTATAATGGCCAGAATGGATCAATCTTCAAGAACACACTACCACCTGAAGCTGGTCAAATAAATCATCAATGTGAGGTAATAGTTATTTGGTCTTCATAGTAACCTAATTCAATTTCCTGTAGTCAAAACACATCCTCATGGAACCATCCTTCTTCTTCACAAACAACATTTGCGCACCCATGGTGATATAGTAGGCCTGATAAACCCCTTATCCAACAACTCTTGCAACTATTTTTTTTATTCTTTCAAATCTACTAGAGCCATGAAATATGATGGAATAGATATTGTCTGAGTTCCCGACACCAAGTTAATTGCAAAATCATTATCCCTATCTGGTATCATGCCTGGTAGGTCTATTAGAAACACATCTAGAAACTCCCTCATAATCGAAACTGACTCAACAATAGGAGTATCATCACTAACAACTCTCACAAAGGCTAAATACGCCAAACACCCCTTTCAACCATCTGCCGAGCTTTTAGAAATGAAACCACCATACTGGAAATATCCTAAGAGAACCTTTTTATTCAAACCTTGGCAACCGGCAGAGCAAATGTCACGGTCTTAGTGTGACAATCAAGAATAACATGATACGGAGATAACTAATCTATACCTAAGATCACACCAAAATCCACCATACTAAGCAACAAGAGATCAACATTGGTCTCAGAGCCCCCAATAGTAACCAAACAAGACCGATATACACAATCCACCATAATAGAGTCACCAATGGGTGTAGATACATGAACAGAGATATCAAAACAACTCTGGGGCGAATCCAGATACTATGCAAAGTATGATGACGCATAAGAATATCTAGAACCGTGATCAAATAGAACCGATGCATCCTGCAGCAGACTAAAACAATACATGTGATAACCGTATCAGAGGCCTTCGGCTCGGGTCTACCTAGAAATGCATAACAGCAGACCTGACCTCCGCCTAACTAACCCCCGCCTTTGGGGCATTCCCTAACTGCCTGAGCTCCCCTTTTAGCTGGTGGGGCTGTTGGTGTAATGATAAGTGGTAATTTTGCCACTTATTTTAGCCTATTTTCTTTAGTTTTTGAATCCTTTAATTATAATATAAGGTTATTTATGTGTGTATTGCTAGATTTTTGGGTGAAAGTAGTCATGAAGAGAACTGAGATCAAATGAGGTGGAATTGAGCAAAATATTATTGAAAGTTCAAAGGCAGTCAGTGATTTTGCACCTGCAAAACAATTTCCGCTTCTACGGACTTGCATTTGCAAAACAATTGTCTGCATCTGCAGAATAGGAGCTGGTACACTTGGATCGCATCTGTGAGTGTTTGCCCGTATCAGCGGATGCACTTTTACGCAATAGTTTCGCACCTGCGTGACTGCTTCCGCATCTGCTTCTGATGGTAGGCTATAATTGCGTATTTTAGTCGCTTATTGCACTATAATTTACTGTACTTTATTCATTTTGAGCTATAATTGATAGTGTTTTGTAATTATTGTTTGTTTTATATCTTGTAGGAGTGATTCCGGGTTATGCAGATGTTATGGAGTTAAATTGAGTGATTTGGAGCTTTGAAGTCTGAGTGAAAGACTAAGGGATTAAGCCCAGATTCTATTCGGGGGTCGTGGACCAAGTCTGGACGCCAAAAATCGAGATTCAATCTGTACTATGAGAAAAGTCCACAAGCAGAGCGCGGTGCATCGTGGCAATAAAAATTTCCTGCTGCCTATTCGAACAACCTCTCTGGATTTACCCACTAAGGCCCGCAAGGTGTGGCGTCCCATGCGGTGCGCCTGTGCAATTTTACAGAGTGAAAATTCCATTTCGGCAAGGAAAAGGTGATTTCGTCTAGGCCCGACCCTACACGAAAAAAATTATTTTCTAGACTTTTGACACATATTAGACCTCAGGAGGCTAAGGAAGAGTTGGAAGAACACGAGCAGAAGGATTTCATCTTTCCTTCCTAATATACGACACGAGTTTGGATTTAATTTATGTTTTCTATTACTTTAACTTTATTTGTGATGAATTGCTCCATATCTATGGAGTAGTTACCTTTAGGGTTTGATGGATTTGGTGTATTGATGATTATTTGTCGATAATAACTATAGTTTTATGTATTGAAGTGTTTTTGGATGATTTAAGTGTTGCATCTATATTCACTTGTTCATGTAATCGAGAGAGGCATAACTTGTGTGATATGTTTGCATTATATTGTTGGCTGAGTTCATTAATTCTTCTTAGTAATCGAAAGAGGTTAGTTGAATCATTGATTAAACCTAGTTAGGAGAAAAATCGAAAGAGGTTTTCCAAAAGACCAATCCACTACGCATTCTTGCATATCTTCACGTGCAAAAATTGGTTCATCTTGTGAGGTTAAGACTTAATCGAGAGAGGAGTTTTTGTTGAACGGTTGAACTAATAATTGAGTGAATTCGAGAGACTCACTTAAACATTAATAGTGAATTAGCTAGAGTTAGATCCCAAACAATTATCTTGCACCTATCCCATCAAAACCATATCTTCTCCTAATTATATCTTCCTTGCTTATCTTTGTTTCGATTGTCATTAGTCAATAGCTTTAGATTCTTAGTTAATTTTAGTTAGAATTCATAGAAATCTCAATTGTTTATCATCTTGAATAGCAATCAAGCTAGAACTACAAGAATACTATTTAAATCCAATCCCTGTGGTTACGATATTAGACTACACTATATTTGATTAGCAAGCAGAATTTAAGTGTGTTACGAGCTCGTGCCGTTGCTGGGAATTGGCAATCAATAGTGTTTGAAATAATTTTAGTGGTAATTCAGGAATGTTTCTTTTATTTTTATTTTATTTTTCTCTTTTTACATTTGGTGTTCTTTGACCGTGCGCATGTGACAGGTTTAGAGTGGTGCACAACTCGAGCTTCTGCGAAAGAAGTGCTACCATACGATCCAGAAATTGAAAAACAACTACGACAGCTGAAGAAGGAAAGGAACCTCATCCAGACGTTAGAAAAGGTTGGACAATCCTCAACCAAAGAAACTATGGCTGGAAATGGTGATGATAATGTAGATTTGTCTGCGAGAGAAGCAGTCCAATGAAGAGAACAAGCTGAACGGGATGCTGAGGAAGCAGCTATCAGAGATGCACAGATTATCCATGAGGAAGAGAGGGGTCGGAGAATTTCTCAAAATCAGCCCTTGGCTGCAGACGAGCTCGGAGATATAGCTCTTACGCCTGGGAGATCATTGGGTGATTATGCTAGACCGCTCTACAATCAAGGCTTATCAAGTGTGAGACCACCTCCAATTGCAGCTAAAAATTTCGAATTGAAGCAAGGGCTGCTTTAAACCCTTCAGAATTGCTGTGTCTTTAGAGGGAGATGAACAAAGATCCAAATACACATCAAATGTACTTCGAGGAGATTATGAACTCCTTTCAATACAATGGTGTGTCACAAGATGCAGCATATCTTAATGGCATTCCCCATCACACTCAAAGATGATGCTAAGTAGTGTCTTCGAAGCTCGCCCACGGGATCAATTAGAACTTGGGAGGAGCTGACCAGAAAATTTCTTGATAAATATTTCACCTCAGCTAAGACAGGCAAGTTTAGAAGAGAAATCCATAACTTCTGCTAGAAAGATACGGAGACTAGTCTTGAAGCATGTGATAGGTTTAAGGAGATTGTTCGAAAGTGTAAACATAGCGGAATTGAAATCTGGATGCAACTCCGGGACTTTTGGGGTGGATTAATGCCGGCCTCACGTAGAACGTTGAGCAATGTAGCTGGACGACCGTTGATGAAGAAGACTCCAGAGGAGATTGTCACAATTTTTAATGAGTTATCAGAAGATGTAAATCAGTAGCCCTCTGAGAGTGCTGAAAAAAGAAGATCGACTGGTGTTCATCAAGTTGATGCTACTAGTTTTGTGCAGGTACAGCTTGATGCTATGGCTAAAGAAATAAGGAAGCTGACCTTAGCCTCGATACAAAGTGAGCCTCACGCAGCTTGTGATATATGTGGAAGAGGACACCCTACTCATGAGTGTCAAGTCTCAATTAAGGAAGTGAATGTTGTGGGAAACTACAATTTCAATGCAATGGGTCAGAGGCACCCCGGTTTTTCATGGAATTCACCTGGGGGTGCCGTGAATGCATGGCAACAAAACAACTCTTGACCCCAAGGACAAGGAGCTCCAGCATACCAAAATTAGTAGAGGCAGCAATTTTAGCTCAACAGCCAGTCAGCCTAGCCTAAAAGATCTAATTAGGCTTTCATTACCAAGACAGATGAGAGGCTGGATGCTCATGGAGCTACTATCAAAGAATTGGGCACTAGTTTGCGAAACCTAGAGAGACAAGTGGGACGGATTGCAACAACATTAACTAAGAGGGTTCCAGGCACTCTCCTCGCTGACACTGAAAAGAATCCCAAAGAACTAGTGAATGATGTAACCTTGAGAAGTGGGAAAGTGTTGAAATATCCCAGCCCGATCCAAAATGATGTTAAACTCAACAAAGAAAGTGGGGAGCAGCTGAAAAATAATGTGGATAAAAAGAAGAAGGGCAGATAAAAGCCGAGAAAAATAAGAAGGAAGAAAAATTAAGAAGGGAGGAACCTGAAGAGAGCAAGCATATGCCTACTTTACCTTTCCCTTAAAAGCTATATAGAGAAAAGTTTGACAAGTAGTTTGAGAGATTTCTAGATGTGTTAAAACAGGTTCATGTAAATTTGCCATTCACATAAGTGCTCACACATATGCCTGACTATGCCAAATTTTTGATGGAAATCCTTACAAAGAAGAGGAAGATAAAAGAGACCTCAGTGGTAAATCTCACAGAGCATTGCAGCGCGATATTGAAAAGCAAACTCCCACAAAAGTGTGAAGATCTAGGGAGTTTTACTATAGCTTGCTCTTTATGCTCTATGTATTTTGGTAAGTCTTTATGTGATTCTGGTGCCTCAATTAACATAATGCATCTGTCTATTTATAGGAAACTGGAGAAGGAGATTTCAGAGATAAGGTCGATGCCTATATCTTTGCAGCTGGCAGACCAAACGACTCTGATACCCGAGGGGATAGTGGAAGATGTGTTAGTTCGAGTGGATAAGTTTGTATTTCCTATAGATTTTATAGTGGTGAAAATGGAGGAAAACAAGAAGGTTCCCCTTATTCTAGGAAGACCAATAGCAACAGGTAGAGCAATATTGGATATACACAAGAGGAAACTTATGCTTAGAGCGGGTGAGGAGACACTGACTTTTGATATGAATGTAGAAGAGGGGGTGCATAAAGAAAAATCAGCTGCAAGTGTTGAGTGGAAAGTGAAGGGCTCAAAAGAGAAGGCTGCACTGAGTGGGAAAGATAAGTGTGGGATGTACCTCAAAAAGGTTGAGAAGAAGTTGTTTGCATGGATGTGCGCATTAGTTCGAAGGCGAGGAATGGAGCCCGACTTCGACTCAGACCCTGACTAGATATTCAGGGAAGTTTCCTTTACCTTATGCTTTTTATTGTATGTCATGGGGACATTCCACACCTTAAAGTGTGGGGTGAGGGATATTTGTATGTTGTATGTGTGTATAGTAGTTTTAGTTTTTTTTCGTTTGTTGTAGTAGTTAGAGATAGAAAAAAATTGAAAATTTTGAAAAAAAAAACCAAAAAAAATTACAAATTGAAGATTTTTCCCCGCGATGGATATCATTCGACAGGTTTCTTGAGGGATTAAAGTCGGAAGGAACTTTGTAAATTTTGAAGTGTGGGGTGGTTGGTTTGGCTTTTGAGTGAAACTAATGAAATAAGAAGGAAAGTGTATTGCTTTGAAAAAAGAAAAGAGCCACTTGACTTGAAAAAAAAGAGAAAAAAAAATGTTGTATTGTTGTGCAAAATATTCGTTGATAATGGTGTCTCTTAATGTAATTATGCTTAATGAAGTAGGGAGTTAATGCATATTGATGTGAAGGTGGAGTTTTGGTTTGACATAAGCGTGGGACTTTGAACAATGAAAGGTATGTATTAAAGTGCTTAGGGAGGTGTAGTCACTCTTTTATCTAAATATATCCTACCCGTCCCGCAACCTACATTACAACCAATTAAAAGTCCTACTTGATCCTTGATTGAATGAGCTCAATTTGTAGATACACTACGGGCATGCCTATGGTACGTCTTTTGTGTCATATGAATGTTACTTTTGAGAGTGAGTGAATTCTTTCTATCTTGAATTCCAGATTGTTCTTAAATTCTATTGTGTGTAGAACTACTCTCTATTGTTGTGTAAGGGAACTTAATTCATGACCGAAGGTAATGCTTGACCTCTGTGTTAGAGTAAATGAGCGGGTTATAAATAATGTTTGGTGCTTTTGAGTCAAATCTTGAGGCTAGGATGTTACGGTATTGTACTTGATCTACTTTAATTATTCTTGGTACGATGAGTTATGAGAGTGTTGAAAACTGTCGTGTCTATATAAAGTGTAGTATGATTGCTCGAGGACAAAATATAGTTGAAGTGTAGAGTGTTGATGGTAGGTAATAATTGCGTATTTTAGTCGCTTACTGCACTATAATTACTGCACTTTATACGTTCTGAGCTTTAATTGGTAGTGTTTTACGCTTATTGTGTGCTTTATGCATTCTAGGAGTGATTCTGGGTAATCTAGATGTAATGGAGCTAATTCGAGTGATTTGGAGCTTTGAAATCTGAGTGAAAGCCCAAGGTATTAAGCCAGGATCCTGTTCGGGGGTGTAGGAGCAACATTGGACGTCAAAAATCGAGATTCAATCCGTACTCTGAGAAACGTCCACAAGCACGGCGCGGGAGGGGGGGG
>MCJB01015651.1:33415-146215 GCA_002018475.1 Nicotiana obtusifolia | reverse complement strand
GGGGGGGGGGGGGGGGGGGGGGCGAATGGCGCGCCGCGTCTGTAAGAATTTCATGCTACCTATCAGAACAAGCTCTATGGATTTCCCCACTCATGCCCCGCATGGCGCGACGTGCTTGTGCAATATTTACAGAGTGAAAATCCAATTTTGGCTAGAAAAAGTTGATTTCGTCTGAGCCGGACCCTACGTGATACATATACATGAACTGTTATTTTCTTGACCTTTGACACATATTCGACCTAAGGAGGCTAAGGAGGAGTTGGAAGAACACGAGCACAAGGATTTCATCATTCCTTCCTCATTTCAAGACACGAGTTTGGATTGAATTTATATTTTCCATTACTTTAATTTTATTGCTGATGAATTGCTCCATATCTATTGAGTAGTTACCTTTAGGGTTTGATGGATTTGGTGTATTGATGATTGTTTGGGGATTATAAATCTAGTTTTATGTATTGAAGCATTTTTAGATGATTTAATTGTTGCATCTATATTCACTTGTTCATGTAATAGAGAGAGGCATAACTTGTGATATCTTTACATTATATTGTTAATTGAGTTCATTAATTATTCATTGTAATCGAAAGAGGCTAGTTGAATCATTGATTAAACCTAGTTAGGAGAATAGTCGAAAGAGGTTTTCTTAAAGACCAATCCACTATGCATTGTTGCATATCTTCACGTGCTTAAATTGGTTCAACTTGTAAGGTTAAAACTTAATCGAGAGAGGAGTTTTTGCTGAATAGTTGAACGAATAATTGAGTGAATTCGAGAGACTAACTTAAACATTAGAAGTGAATTACCTAGAGTTAGATCCCAAACAATTATGTTGCACCTATCCCATCAAAACCCTATCTTGTCCTATTGATATCTTCCTTTCTTATCTTTGTTTCGATTGTCATTAGTCAATAGCTTTAGATTCTTAGTTATTTTTAGTTAGAAATCATAGAAATCTCAATTGTTGATCATCTCGAATAGCAACCAAGATAGAAACTACAAGAATACTATTTAAAATCCAATCCTTGTCGATACAATATTATACTATACTATATTTGATTAGCGAGCATAATTTAAGTGTGTGTTACAAGCTCGTTAGCTTCTGCAGAGTAGCCAATTCCCACTTGAATTCTCATATGTTAGCAAAGTTCTGCATTTGCGGAACCACACCTGCGAGGATTCTTCCACTAGAGCGGTCGACGAGCTTTATTATGAAGTGAGTTACTTTTTCTTTAATTATTCTTGTTCTTTAATGTTTCCAAAGTGATGAGCTAACCCTATGACTCGCCCATTAACTTCGAATTAATCTTGAAAAAGATTAAATTTGGGATTGTAAAAGACTAGTTAATAAAAACTCGAGGCTTTAACCCTCAATTTATAGATTCTACCTCGGGATAGGATTGAAATACTTGTAGTCATGTTCAGTTTCCTTAATCTCTTATTTAGGGATATTTCAATTAGGAAGTCTTGTTAATCTTTGGAAGAATCTAATATAGAATTATTATCCGAGGATAATTGACATAAACTCCCTCATATTTGTAAAATCGTGAAATACATCTGTTTGTTACTTAAGTATAACACCCTGTGTATCTATGTTTGTAGCCATTGATCATTGTACACGCTTTCTAGGTTAGTTTACATTTTTCTCATTTAGTTATTTTCTCAAAACACCTCTATTAGTGTTTGGCTTAGCATAATAAACAATAATTCTCTTATATTTCCTAATCGCCTATATATTGTTCTTTACAGGATTCGACCCTGACTCATAGATGGGTATGTTAAATTGCATGCACTGTGTTCGCTTCCTTTTTAGTAGTGGATTTGGACATAATAAAAATAGGCGCCGTTACCAGGGAATAATTTGGCGCGTTTAGGTTGTTTGTGAAGCAAGCGTATGTGCTTTAGTCCAAACTTGTGAATATTTGTGTAATTATTTTCTTATCTTTGTTTATTTACTTATTTGTTTTCTTTGTGTTTTTCTTGTTTATTTTCTTAATTTTTGAAAAATGAAATCATATAATGACAATTGGTCGGATGATAGTTGTTCATACTTTGATGACCGTTGTCCTTATTAAGGACGACTATACTCGTAGCAAAACTGTTTAAAGTCTCCCGGGTGCGGATTATGCGCACAATCTCAAACCTATGAGTGGAGTATATGTGATAGGCGTCGTGGTGAAAATGGCCATTTCGGCTATTGTGCTCGTTTGTTCTTCCCTTCGCTGAACCCCCACTATGATGAGTCTACATTTGGTTTTGACATTTCTAGTGCTTTGGAAGTGGAAGAAAATGTCATGGGAAAAACGGAGAGTTCAAACTCGTGATGAAGTGCATACTAGAAGAAGGAAACAAGGAGAAAAATACCTTGAAGGAGATCCTGGAGAATAGTCTCCAAAATGGTTTGGAGCTTTACTTTAAGGAATCAAGAATTGAACATCCGCCAACCGACTCCATGCTTGATTATGATGCCGGAAAAAAATATGGAATTAGAGTCAACCATAAAAAATTAAAACAATGGTTGAGATTGACTCTAGTCCGAGGGAAAAAGATGATGCCAAAATCCTGAAAGATTTGCAAGTTTGGGAGGTTGATATCTCATTCAAAGCATTTTTAAACTTTGGAATTCTGTGGCGATACGATAATTGAGCCGTGTGAATCCATATGGAAATTCAAAGAATAAAGACAAGAGTCATACATCTTGCAATTTTAAAGTTGAAGAACGCAAAATGACATTCCTCAAAAGATAGCCAAGAAATACAACAAGACGAACTTGAAGTTTGTCTTGATTATATATTTACCACCCCCCGCCACTCGTGGTCATAATCTTAATTCCAAGTTAGGTGCCCAATTTATATTCTCCAAGTGGTAAGAAAAGTGGTAAAGTTTATTCGCGACGTGCCACAACGTTAAATAGGGCGCTTGGTAGGAGGTAACGCATCATTTTCAAATGGTTTTGCAAGATTTTAGTTTTTGTAGGTCTACTTATTTTTGTTGAACATGTTGATATTTGTGTGTCTTAGAGTGAAATAAAAGTGAAGAAAAAGTGGATAATCTCCAAATGCTTTTCTGCGGCCAAAAATGCGACCGCATAATGGTTATGCGGACCGTATATTGGTTGTGGAAATAGTCAAAAGTTCCTAAGACAGACCGTTTCACGATCGCAAATGCGATCGCACATTGGCCAAATACACACTCATCGTTTTCAATCTATGGAGTCATTTTAAACTTTTCTTTTTAGAATAGTTTATTATCTTACTTTTGACTATTCTACAAAGTTTCAGAATTTTAGGAGCTCATTTGAGTTGTTTGAGTTTTTGAAGGGAGCCAAAACAATGACTGTCCAGATTTGTCTAGCATAAATCTAGTGCAATTGCACCTGCAAAAAAATGTGCACAGGTGCAGCAGAGCAGGAGCACAAATGGCATCGCAGATGTGGTAATGAAATCACAGAAACGCCCTCGCAAAAGCACTTAAACGTTCGTAGCTGTAGAAGTCAGGTGTGTTTAATGACAAATTCCCTCATTCATCAGGTAAACTTTCCAAATCTAACTCCTCTCATGCAACTGCTCTTCATCCCCACTGCTCCCACTCAATTGCCCACACACAAGCAACAAGGTATGCTCTTCCCCTCTCTCTCTCTCTCTCTCTCTCTCTCTCTCTCTCCCCTCTACTTCTATTTTCTTCTTCTTCTTCTTTATTTCTGAGATTTCATGGTCGAATACCCTAATTCCCTCTTCCCCCTATATCAAATCAATGTTAGTATTAGGTGTGAGGAAATTTATTGAGAGTGTGCTTGTGTTTGTTGTGGCTATTAAAAAGAAATTGAGGATGTTTGATTACCCAATTCATTTTAAGAAAAAACAAAACACCCTGTGATTATCATGTGGTCAACGATTTGCCCGAGAGAAATTGTATTGCTATGTGACTTAAAATCATGTGTAATCAAATCATGTAATTGTGTACTGTCCATATTCAGAAGTTTTGCGTATAGATTTGATGCCAAAATCGATACTTGAATTGCAAAAAAAAAAAAGAAAGTGGTTGTTTCTGGGGTTCTTGAAATTCTGCTGCGTGATAAAATTACACTGCATGTGCGGCCTCGCACCTGCAACATCACTACCGTAGGTATGATTTTTGTTCAGTAATGAAAAATCACAGAAGCGGAACCGCACCAGCAATGATTATTCCGCATGTGCGATGACTAGGTAGAAAATGCAAAATTAGTAGCTTAGGAAATATGCTACTGAAACTTGTTTGGCTTGATTCTTGGCCTTATTGCAGTCTATTGACTTGCTTAACATGATTCTAATGCCCGTCAAACTTTGTTTTGATTGTTTGGGTACTTAGATATTCAAACATAAATGAAAATGCAGCGCTTGATCATGAATTGAATAAGTGGTTGAGGATTTGAACTATGATACCAATAGATTCATGTCGTTCGATTATCAAAGAAGGTATTATGATAATCTCCTCATGAAGAAGCTCAAACTTGAGAAAGGAACTGTCGATGACAAAGTATCCGCTAATTTCAAGTGACTGGACCTGCTTATTCCCTTCTTTGTGCAATGACAAAGAGGAATGGTTGCGGGAATTTTATGCAAACTTAAAGCGTACACATTTTTGAAACCATGGACCTACAATAAGGGGAAAGATCATGAAATTCGGACCAGAAGAGATAAATGGTTCCTATGGGTTCCAAAACCACCAGCCCGAGCCAATGCAAGAAAGAGATACATGCGACAAAGGTGATTGGCTAGTCTCAAAACTTTGTCCTACAGCCAAAACAATGAGTTGGGCTAAAAAGAAGAAGGGCATCAAATATAGTTTTCACAGCCGAAGAAAAAATGTTGTTGTATATTATTGCGAGACAAGTGTGTCCTTCTGGGAACATGTCTGGTGATCCATATGTTAGGGCTTTGATGATTCCTTTCATCCATTATGGCATTCTAGTGAATGTCGGTTGTTACGTCGATTAGAAGCTGAAGGAGTATGTCCTACAAGGTAGCTCGACATAGATGTTTTCATCATTGATTACTGAGTTATGCCGGTGTGCATAGGTTGAGGAGTGGGATGAAGATCATTGGATACCGGTAGAAAAACCTTTCATCCATTGAAAGTGATGGAAGAGGGCAGTGTTCTAAAGAGCAAGAACAGGAAGATGGAGATTACTGTAGGTGAGGGGTCCTCATCACAAGCTACACTAGCTGAGGGACCCTTGGAGTGTTCTAAGAGCAAGAAGAGGAATATGGATATTGTTGTAGGTGAGGGGCCTTCCTCACAAATTACACAGGCTGAGGGACCCCTTAGGATGCTGAATTCCCTGCTTGCCTCCATTCGTGACTTAGTGTCACCGCTCCCAAGTGGGCCCTCACACTCCCAGCCTATGCATGAATACTATACTAGAGAAGAGATGAAGACATACCTGGAGGCCCAGAAAAACCAGGTCGAATCTCATGATAGGTTAGCAGCTTCTATTAGCAGGCTTGAGGAAACATATGGCTATATGGCCAAGGCTCATGTTGTTCTCCAGGTAGACTTCTCGAAGGAGATAACCAATCTATACCCAAGATTACATAAAAATACACCATATTAAGCAACAAGAGATCAACATTGGTTTCAGAACCCCCAATGGTAACCAAACAAGACCGATATACACGATCCATCATAATAGAGCACCAATGGGTGTAGATACATGAAAATAGATATCAAGAGAACTATGGGGTAAATCTAGGTACTATGCAAAGTATGATGACAGATAAGAATATGTAGAAACAATATAAAATAGAACTGATGCATCTCTGCAGCAGACCAAAACAATAAATGTGATAACCGCATCAAAGGCCTTCATCCCGGGTCTACCTAGAAATGCATAAGAGCAGGCCTCACCTCCGCCCAACTGACCCTCGCCTTTGGGGCATCCCCTAACTGCATGAGCTCCCCTTTTAGCTGGTAGGGCTGGTGGTGTAATGATAAGTGGAGATTTTACCACTTATTTTAGCCTATTTTCTTTATTTTTTGAATCCTTTAATTATAATATAAGTTTATTTATGTGTTTATTGCTAGATTTTTGGGTGAAAGTATTCATGAACAGAATTGAGATCAAATGAAGTGGAATTGAGCAAAAATAGGTTGAAAAAGTGCAAAGGAAGTCAGTCATTTTACACCTGCGAAACAGTTGCAGCTTTCGCGGACTTGCATCTACGAAATAATTGTCTGCATGTGCATAATAGGAGCGGGTACACTTGCATCACATCTTTGAGTGTTTGCCGGCATTAGCAGATGCACTTCCTGCACAATAGTTTTGCACCTACGTGGCTGTTTCCACGTCCTTTTCTGCAGAGTAGCCTATTCCCACATGACAATTCATCTGCAAGAAAAGTTCTACATCTACGGAACCGTACCTGCGAGGATTCTTCCACAGGTGTGGTCAACGGGCTTCAGACCTGGTAGATTTGTCTTTTCACATTTTCTCTATCCCAAACCTACAAGTACGCGACCTAGCTTGTTGGAAACACGTCTTTGGCAGTCTCTGAGTAGAAAATACAAGTTTTGGAAGCTAGGGTTCTTGAACACGCACTTGGGACTTGAAGATTTGAAGACTTTGGTTGATATTTTCTTGCCTATTTTTACTCACTTCTTCATTTTCTTACTTTGTATTGAATATCTAAGTGTGTAGTGTTTATTTCAATATTTGAAACTTGTTTATGGGAATATTTATTATCAAAGTTTGGATTAAATACCTTGTTATGCTTATCTATTGAATGGTTTTTATTTATTATGAAGTGAGTTATTGTTTCTTTCATTATTCTTGTTCTCTAGTTTTTCCAAAGGTATTGGCTAACTCTATGGCTGGTCCATTAACTTCAAATTAATCTTGGAGCCATTAATCATTGTACGCGCTTTCTAGATTAGTTTAAATTTTTCTCATTTAGTTATAATATTTTCTCAAAACACCTTTATTAGTGTTTGGCTTAGCATAATAAACGATAATTTTCTTCTATTTTCTAATCGCCTATATATTGTTCTTTACAGGATTCGACCCTGACTCATAGATGGGTAAGTTAAATTGCATGCACTGTGTTCGCTTCCTTTTTAGTAGTGGATTTGGACATAATAAAAATAGGCGCCGTTACCAGGGAATAATTTGGCGCATTTAGGTTGTTTGTGAAGCAAGCGTATGTGCTTTAGTCCAAACTTGTGAATATTTGTGTAATTATTTTCTTATATTTGTTTATTTACTTATTTGTTTTCTTTGTGTTTTTCTTGTTTATTTTCTTAATTTTTGAAAAATGGAATCATATAATGACAATTGGTCGGATGATAGTTGTTCATACTTTGATGACCATTATCCTTATTAAGGAGGACCACACTCGTGGGAAAACTATTTAAAGTCTCCCGGGTGCGGATTATGCGCACAATCTCAAACATATGAGTGGAGTATATGTGATAGGCGTCGTGGTGAAAATGGCCATTTCGGCTATTGTGCTCGTTTGTTCTTCCCTTCCCTGAACCCCCACTATGACGAGTCTACATTTGGTTTTGACATTTTTAGTGCTTTAGAAGTGGAAGAATATGAGCATGGGCAAAACGGAGAGTTCAAACTCGTGATGAAGTGCATACTAGAAGAAGGAAATAAGGAGAAAAATGCCTTGGAGGAGATCCTGGAAAATAGTCTCCAAAATGTTTTGGAGCTTTACTTTGAGGAATCAAGAATTGAACATACGCCAACCGACTCTATGCTTGATTATGATGCCGGAAAAAATATGGAATTAGAGTCAACCATAAAAAATGAAAACAATGGTTGAGATTGACTCTCGTCCGGGGAAAAAGATGAAGTCAAAATTCGGAAAGATTTGCAATTTTGGGAGGTTGATATCTCATTCAAAGCATTTTTAAACTTTGGAATTGTACAACAATACGGGAATTGAGCCATGTGAATCCATATGGAAATGCAAAGAAGAAAGAAAAGTGCCATACATCTTGCTATTTGAAGAACGCAAAATGACTTTCCTCAAAAGAATGCCAAGAAATACAACAAGACGAACTTGAAGTTTGTCTTGATTATATATTTACCACCCGCTGCCGCTCGTACTCACAATCTTCATTCCAAGTTAGGTTCCCAATTTATATCCTCCAAGTGCTGAGAAAAGTGGTAAAGTTTATTCGTGATTTTCCATAATGTTAAATAGGGCGCTTGGTAGGAGGCAACGCATCATTTTCAAATGTTTTTGCAAGATTTTAGTTTTTGTAGATCTATTTATTTTTGTTGAACATTTTGATGTTTGTGTGTCCTAGAGTGCAAGAAAAGTGAAGAAAAAGTGGCTAAGCTCCAATGCTTTTCTGCGGCCAAAAATGCGACCGTAAAATGGTTATGTGGACCGTACATTGGTCGCGGATATAGTCAGAAGTTCCAAAGCAAAATTCGCTCAAAAATACGGTAGTGGCCAATTTTGCGGGCCACAAAACAGTTTCGCGACCACAAATGCTATCGGACATTGCCAAACACACACTCATCGTTTTCAAATTTTTTTGTCATTTTTCAAATTTTCTTTTTTAGAAGATTTTAATATCTTACTTTTGACTAATCTGCAGATTTTCAGAATTTTAGGAGCTCATTTGCGCAGTTTGAGTTTTTGAAAAGAGCCAAAACAGTGACTGCCCTGGTCTATCAAGCATAAATCTGATGCAACCGCACCTACAGAAAAATGTGCGCATATGCAGCAGCGCAGGAGCACAAATGGCATCGCAGATGCAGTTGTTTCTCATATGCGGTAACGAAATAGCAAAAGCGGCCTCGCTAAAGCGCTTAAAATTTGGTAGCTGCGGAAGTCGGGTGTGTTTAATGAACAAATTCCCTCTTTCATCAGGTAAACCCTAAACCCTTCTCTCCCAAAATCTAACTCCTCTCAAGCAAGTTCTCTTCATCCCCAGTGCTCCCTCTTAATTGCTCACACGCAGGCAACAAGGTATGCTCTTCTCCTCTCTCTCCTCAACTTCTATTTTCTTCTTGTTCTTCTTTTTCATTTATGAGTTTTCATGACCGAATACCCTAATTCCCTCTTCTGCACTGTATCAAATGTTAGTATTAGGTGTGAGGAAATTGATTAAGAGTGTGCTTTTATTTGTTGTGGATGTCGAAAAGAGATTGATGATTTTTTATTACCCTAAGAAAAATCAAAACAACCTGTGAGTATCATGTGTTCAATGATTTATCTGAGAGAAATTTTAATTCTATGTGCCTTAAAATCATGTGTAATTGAGTAATGTAATTATGTACTGCCCATATTTAGAAGTCTTGGGTATATATTTGATGCCAAAATTGTGAGTTGAATTGCAAACAAGTTGTTGTTTCTGAGGTTCTTGAAATTTTGATGAACATCGCTTCTGCGATAAAAGTGCTGCATGTGCGTCCTCGCACTTGCGATAGTTCTACCGTAGGTATGATTTTTATTCAGCAGTGAAAAATCACATAAGTGGAACCGCACTTGCGATGATTATTCCGTAGGTGCGATGACTAGGCAGAAAATGCAAAACCAGTAGCTTAGCAAATATGGCTAGTGGAACCTGTTTGGCTTGGTTCTTTGGTCTAATTGCAGTCTATTAACTTGCTTAACATGATTCTAATGCCCAGCTAACTTTGTTTTGACTTTTTAGGTACTTTGAGCTATAAAAATTGACCTGAACATTAACGAAAATGCAGTGCTTGATCATGAAATTGAAGAAGTAGCTGAGGATTTGAACTATGATACCTATAGATTCATGTCGTGCGATTGTCAAGGCCGGTATTATGATAATCTCCTCATGAAGAAGCTCAATCTTGAGAAAAGAATTGTGATGACAAAGTGGTCGAGCTCCTTCCAGATTATCATGGCTCGCTGGTTGAAAACGACTGGACCAACTTTATCCCAACTCTATGCAAGGCCAAAGAGGAATGGTTGCGGGAATTTTACGCAAACATAAAGCGTACACATTTCCAAAACCATGAACTTACAATAAGGGAAAAGATCGTGAAATTCGGACTTGAAGAGATAAATGGTGTCTATGGGCTTCAAAACCACCCGCTCGAGCCAATGCAATAAAGAGATACATGCAACAATGGTGATTGACTAGTCCTAAGACTTTGTCCTGCAGTCAAAACAATGAGTTGGGCTAAAAAGAAGAAGGGCATCAAATGTGGTGATTTCACAGCGGAGGCAAAAATTTAATTGTATATCATTGCGAGACGAGTGTCTCCTTCTGGGAACATGTATGATGATCCATATGTTACGAATCTGATGGTTGCTTGCATCCTTTATGGCATTCTGGTGAATGTCGGATTTTATGTAGTATAGGAGCTGAAGGAGTATATGCTTCAAGGTAGCTCGACATTGATGTTTCCGTCATTGATTACAGAGTTGTGCCCGTGTGCACAGGTTGTGGAGTGGGATGGAGATCATTGATATTTGTAACACTTGAAATTCTTTGTTGAGACTGAGTGTCTTTGTGTATTAGTCCCTTTTGTTGTTGTAAATATGGTGATTTTGGGACTTTCTTTCTTGTGAGGGCACATGGATTATGATGGATTGGTGACATTAATAAATCCAAATTGATTGAAATGAGCATATGTAGTAGACTAGTGCTTTCGAGTCACTTCTTGAGGTATGATTTTGTCATTTAATTATTTTGAAACTTCATTGCATTCTTGAGATTGAGTTTTAAATGAGGGAGTTTTTTGGTTGAAGTTCACATGCTTGAGTCTAATTATGAGTACCAACCAAAGCCATAAGTGTTGTGAGTATTAAAAATGTTATTTGGAAATTATAGTGATGCCAATTGTGCTTTAAATGGTAAAGCCTCATTGAGTATCTCGTTTTGATTTTGTTGAGAACAAGCAAAATTTTTAAGTTTAGGGGTGTTGATGAGTGGTGATTTTACCACTTATTTTAGTCTTCTTTTCTTTAGTTTTTTAATCCTTTAATTATTATATAAGGTTATTTATGTGTGTATTGCTAGATTTTTAGGTATAGTAGTCATGAAGAGAGTTGAGATCAAATGAAGTGGAATTGAGCAAAAAGAGATTGAAGAAGTGCAAAGGCAGTCAGTGATTTCGCACCTCCGGAACAATTTCCGCTTCAGCGAACTCGCATCTGCGGAGAAATTGTCTGCATCTGCGAAATAGGAGCTGGTACACTAGGATCGCATCTGGGAGTGTTTGCTCGCATTTGCTAGGGCACTTCTGTGCAATAGTTCTGCACCTGCGTGAGTTCTTCTATGCTTCCGCGTCCGCTTCTATAGAGTAGCCTATTCCCACATGACTTCGCACCTGCGAGCAATGTTCCACATCTGCGAAATCGCCCCAGCGAGAATTCTTCTATAGGTGCGGTCGACGGGCTTCAGACCTAGGAAGATTTTCCATTTCACATTTTCACTACCCAAAAGCCACAAATATCCCAAAACAACGTTCCCTTTCAGGCCTTTCAACCAATCTATACGACCCCGGAGAGCTGCTTTTGCTAAAACTCGAGCAGTTTCTTGAAAACTCGCTTTAGATATGAAACTTTGAGTATTGAGAGATGCTCTTGTTATTCCTAATAAGACACCTAGCTTATTAGAAACACATCTTTGGCAGTCTTTGAGTAGGAAATACTAGTTTTGGGAGCTAGGGTTCTTGCACACACACTTGGGACATGAAGATTTGAAGACTTTGGTTGAGAATTTCTTACCCATTTTTACTCATTTCTTCATTTCCTTGCTTTGTGTTGAATATCTAAGTGTTTAGTATTTATTCCAATATTTGAAACGTGATTTTGTGAATATTCATTGTCAAAGTTTTGATTAAATACCTTGTCATGCTTATGTATCGAAATATTTTATTTTATTATAAAGTGAGTTATTATTTCATTACTTATTCTTGTTCTTTGTAGTTTCGAAAGAGATTAGCTAACCTTAGGACTCGCCCATTAATTTCGAACTAAACTTGAAAAAGGTAATTTGAGGTTGGGAAAAGATTAAGTAACAATAAGTTGAGGCGTTAACTCTCAATTTATAGCTTCTGCAGAGGGATGGGACTAAACTACTTGAAGCAATATTTGGGTGCACTTAATCTCTTAATTGTTTTAGAGATAATTCAATTAGAAAGTGTTGTTAGTATGCTGAAGAAGCTAATATAAAATTAGTATCTGAGGCTAATTAATATAAACTCGCTAATATTTGTAAAATTATTAAATACATTGGATCGTTACTTGAGTGTAATTTACCGTTTATCAATTATTGTAGCAATTGATCATTTCACTCGCTTTATAGGTTAGTTTATATTATCGTATTTAGTTATATTATTGTCTAAAAACACCTTTATTAATGTTTGGCTTAGCATAATAAGCGATAATTCTCTTACATTGCCTAATCTACTACATATTGTTCTATGCGGGATTCGACCCAACTCATAGTTGGGTATATTATATTGCATGCGACTATGTCCGCTTACTTTTTAGTAGTGGATTGGACGTCATCGTTTAATTGCTAGAACTATAGTCAGTACCTAAGAACCTTATTGTGCTACACCTATTCCATTCTGGGGAAATCCCTCTTAGTATGCCCTACCTCTCCACACTCAAAACAACCTTGAGTTTGAATGGATGTGGAATCTGAGACTGCCACTAGTAACCCGAGACCCACTGGAAGAACCCTAAGATGAAGGCTCACGGTATGAGCTCGGTGTTGGTAATGCATTGAATGAAGACTGAACTGGAGAACATGATCTCTACCTCCAGCAGAGGTACCACTGAAACTGCCAGAGTATTGGGGCTTCTTGCCCCTCACTACAATGGTCTCCCTGCTCTGACTTCGAATGCGCTCAATCCCGCGCACTATGTCCACAGCCTGACGAAATGTTGTACAGGTCTTTGCCTCCCTATCCATAAGGATCTTGATACCAGAATTTAGGCCCTCAATGAACAACCTCGCCTTCTAAACCTCGGTGTGGATCAGAAAAGATGCATGATGAGATAGACGAATGAATCTTATCTCATACACTGTCACGGACATACAACCCTGCTGGAGGTGCTAGAACTGACCCCCCATCTCCTCCCTCAATGTGAGGGCAATGAACTTTTCTAAGAAGAGATGTGAGAATTGACTCCAGGTGCATGGAAGTGACCCCACTGGCTGCTACGCTCTTAGGACTGCCATCACCTCTTGGTTGGCCCTTGAAGCTAAAAGGTAGTGAATGTGACCCCATTGGACTCCTCCGAACCAAGATTCCACATAATTGCCTGACAACCATCTAGGAAACCACGTGCATCTGCAAAAGAATCACTATCATAATATGAAGGACCCATTTTCCTGAACCGATCAAACCTCTTCTACTCTTCCTCAAACATAGCGGCCTCTACTACTGACCTAACGATGGCTACTGGAGGATGTTCCCCAACCCATACCACACTTGGAATCTGACAACCAGCCACCACCTGCTCAGGAGTGTGAGTAGTTGGAGTCTATGTCCATCCCCCGGCCTGAGAAGTAGCTGGTGCCACAGGAAGTACACCGGTCAGTGCTAGACACTCCATAAGACCAACCAAACGAATCCTAAAGTACATGGGTAGCAATAAACCTCTGTAGAACCTGAGCTGGCAACTGGCTCACCCTGATCGAAAACTTGCTGCTCCACCCGGAGTTACTAGTGGCTCCACAGTGGCTGCCCTAGCGGGGTGTAAGGCCCCATTAAAATTCACCTAGAACATGAGGTTTTGGCACAAGCTCGTCGCGGTACGGACTTTTCAGGTTGCTCAGTACGTTGAGGTGTTGAAGGCAAAAGTTTGCACAACATGGCAGTTCCACGGTCCACTATGCGACCGTAGAACTAATTTGCGGGCCGCAGATCGGATGCAAAATGAAGCACAAAGATTATCCAATTTTGAGGACCATTATGCGGACGTGAAACGGTTATGCTGGCCATATATTCCATCTCAGATCCTGCATGAGAAATTTCAGAAATAGGTTATGCGGTCCACCATGCGATTGCAGAATTGGTATGGGGACCGCGCACCTTTTGCTGAGTGAAGTAGAAACGCCCAATTCTGGAAGGCCATCATGCGGTCCATTTTGAGAATCGTAGAAGTGTTATGCGATCGCATATACAACCGTAGATCTGCATCGGGGCTTCATTTTTCCAATTTTATAACCTGACCCGTATTTCGTTTATCTAGCCTGAGGGTTCATTTTTGGGGGATTACCTAACATTTTAGAAGAGAGGAGATAGTTATTACAGAGAGAGGAAAGGGAGGACTAAGGATTTCACTACTCTACTTTGATCAAACCTCGGAATTCCATCAGAAGGAACTTGGTAGGGCTTCAAAGAGGTGAGAATTGCTTCCCCAATTCTTCAATATCGGGTTTGGGTTGATTATGGGTGATGAGGGTAGATTTATCACTTGCATGAGCTAATAGAGACTGTGGGAAAGTTTTTGAACCATCATGGGTGGTTTTGTGCTTGAATTAGTTGAGGGAAGGTTGGGTAATCAGTGTAGTAGCTCTTGCAATACGAATTTCCTATAATCGTGCTTGTAATTCTCCCCTCTTTTATAGATTAACATCGTTAGAAGTGTTGGACGTTATTGTTACACCAAGGAAATCTATTTTGAGGTATGAAGGCTAAACTCTTCTTCTAGTATCGGAATTCTCGGATCCTTGCAAAACTCCATCATGTGTAGTAGAACTTGAAACACTGTTGAGGTGGGATGTTCAAGCTAGTAAATTGATTCCCAAATTGCATAACGTGTTTGAACCCTCATGTTCTAAAGAATTCTATTGCGAATTAATTAGGTTATACCCTTTTGGGAAGAAAAACTCGTAAGAAATCAATGTGATGAAACACTTATTTCTTATATGCTAAAATCTTATGAATTCATTTTTTTTTTTAAGGCCAAAAGTGCCAAAGGGATTGATTTGAAAGGAAATCTTTTATACAAATTGTTATCGTTTTGAGAATCCAAGTTGTGGTTACACCTCCATCCGCATACATCGGGGTGAGACGGCAGGGCCGCTTTGAGTAGAGTTGTGGTATTGTGGTTACACCTCCACCCGCATACATTGGGGTGAGGCAGGTGGGCCATTTTTTGTAGAGGTGTGGTATTGCTATTACACCTCCACCCGCATACATTGGGGTGAGGTGGTAGGGCCGCTTTGTGTCAAGTTGTGGTATTGTGATTACACCTCCACCCGCATACATTGGGGTGAGGCGGCAGGGCCACTTTGAGTAGAGTTGTGGTATCGTGGTTACACCTTCACCCGCATACATTGGGGTTAGACAGCAGGGCCACTTTATGTACAGTTGTGGTATTGTGATTACACCTCCACCCGCATACATTGGGGTGAGGCGGTAGGGCCGTTTTGTGTCAAGTTTTGGTATTGTGATTAGACCTCCGCCGGCATACATTGGGGTGAGGCGGCAAGGCCGCTTTGTGTAAAGGTGTTTGTAGAGGATCTCTGACTTGAAATTTATAGATGTTATTAGAAGTTCTTGGCAACTTTGTTTGACATTAATGGCTATCTAAGCCTTACTATTGTTACCATTATTCATCATATTCATGTTGTATTTCCAAGTCCCTGAATAGGTGTTTTGCTTATCATACTAGTACTATTCGACATTTACTAATGTCCCTCTTTGCCAGGGGCAATGCATTCTTAGTGTTTAATTAATATAACATATCTCCTCTTAATTCACGAATTAGTTGGGTAGAAGGAAATCTAACAGGCTTGCTAGGCCGGGTTATCTCGGTTAAGCGCCGGTCGCACTCCCCGAGGTCAGGCTGAAACACAGGGCCTCTGACTGCAGCGCGGATCCTGCCTCTTCTCGACAATGGCCTCTCACAGCCCTAACCTGAGCTGCAGGTGCTACTCCAACTACTCCTGATTAATGTTGTTCTCACCATATGCGAGAAAATAGAAAGACAATGATTCAATCTTCGGATAAATAAGTCGCACGATAAAGAATGAAAGAGGTTTGAATCCTTGTCTCTCTACTACTACAAGTTGTTAGGAAACTTCAGATGAATAAGTTGCACGATAAAGACATGTAATAACCCGACCAGTCATTTTGAGCATTTGCATTCCGTTCAGCTATTTGAAGTCTTGAGTAGCATCGTATGATGTATTATGACTTGTGTGAATCATCGATTTTGGTTTTAAGGTGATTTGAAATTGATTTGAAAGATATTGTTTGACACGAGTTTTGGGAGATGAAAGTTCAAAAGTTCATTAAGTTCGATTCGAGGTGCAGTTCATCTTTTTTATGTTGTTATGCGTGATTTGAACCCTTGAGTAGGTCCGTGTTATGTTTTGGGACTTGTAGGTATATTCTAACGGGGTCCCAAGGGGCTCGGGTGAGTTTCCAACATGGTTCAGATCAGTTTGTCTAATGTTGCATTGCTGAAGAAGTGCTGGTGCTATTGTTTCCGCATCTGCGGAAGTTTGGATGCAATGCGAGATCGCAGTTGTGTTTATCGCAAAAGCGAAAGTGGTAGGCTGTGCGTGAAGGTCGCAAATGCAGGTGCATGAGCACATCTACACGATCGCAAGTGCGGTTCTATATGCGCAGATGAGAGACTGCTGATGCAGAGTGATGATTGCAGAAGCGGTGGGTGCTGAGTCAAGGCATTTTCACATAAGCGAAGGCTGGGACTTGCATGCGATTTCGCATAAGTAAGAATTTGTTCGTAAATAAAAAGATAGCTGGGAAGAGGTTATAAATCGAGGGTTTTGTTCATTTTAACATATTTTGAGTTGGGGAGCTCAGGTTTGGGCAATTTTGGAGGCGATTTTTCACAACATGGATTGGGGTAAGCATTCTATACTCGATTTTGATTATACTCATGAATCCATCTTAGATTTTTGCATTTGATTGATGATTTTGAAAGAGAAGTTGGGGGTTTTTGCCTAAGCTTTCAGAAAGTGAAATTTTTGAGTTTTGAACATCGATTCGGTGTTGGATTTGAGTGGAACTAGTATGGTTGGACTCGTAATTGAATAAGTTATCAGATTTTGTGAGTTTTGACAGGTTCCAAGGTGCGAGCCCGGGTTTGACGTTTTGGTTTACTTAGGGATTTTGATTAATGATTCCACCATTATCGATTGGGTTTGTTTCCTTTGGCATTATTTGATGTTCTTGTATTGCTTTTGGCTAGTTTTGATCCGTTTGGAGGTTGGTATGCGCGGGACGGCATTTCTAGAGTATTGTTTCGCGTGCTTGATATTGGATTTTTCTTGTTCAAGGTAACAATTCTAAACGTGGTGCTGAAGGTATGAATCCCTGAAATGCATGTTATGTGGTTGTTGTTGAGGTGACGCATATGCTAGGTGATGGGCGTGTCGCGTGCACAGCAAAAATTGTGACTCCGTTGATTCTGTGGTACTATGTAGTTATCTAATCTTGTTTCTATCCATGTAATTCCTACGTGTTAGAGTAATTGAGTTGTGATCCATGTTAGAAATCATGTTTAGGTTATGTACTTATTCTGTTGGTACCCACTAAGGTCATTTAATCTATTGAGTGATTTGCTTAAATTGCAATTACATACTCAATCATATTCATCCATTTGCATATCATATCTCAGTCTCTGTTATCATTTGTTGTCACATTACGTTATCATTGTTTAGGCTGATTGGCGTGAGATTTGTGAGTCCGAGAGGGTGGAGAGATTGAAAACAGAGTTGGGGCCTGAAGGCCGGATTGTGAGTGATATTTATGGGATCGAGCTACACACTGCAACAGGTTTTACTGATTCATGATGGGACCGTGCTGCACGCTGCAGCAGGCCATGCTGGCTTTTATTAGCGCTTGGGCAGGATCCGCCCCTCCAAAGTCTGGGCATACCAGAAGTGAGCGTAGGTACCGAGTGCCGAGTGCCGAGTGCCGAGTGCCGAGTGATTGAGTGTACCAAGTGATTGAGTGTGATACAGTGAGATTGTGTACTCTGGGAGTGTGAGTATATAAGTTCATCACTATGATGCATTACGTTTCACATGCATACTTGGCATGTGGGCATAGAGATGCATTTCTCATGCTAAATGGTATTTTGACATTCATGGTCTCGCATGCAAATTGACATGTCGGCATTGATGTGTACTTTTCTCATGCTATCTAATAATGAAACATCTTATCTGTTACTGAATGTTTTTAGGAAAAATCACAGTTTTCTGATATACTCATATTTTGGTGATTTTGGTGAAAGATTTGGGTTTTATTGTTACCTGAAAAGCAGGCGTATTTTTCCATAACTGTGAAGGAGTTTAGCATCATATCTTTGAGTTATTACTTGTACTGCTTTTATTACATTGTTACGAGTTATTCTTAGCTATTGGTGTTGGACTCTGACCGTTGCCCATGCTCGTCACTGCTTTCAACATAAGGTTAGGTTTGTTATTTGTTGAGTACATGGGGTCGGTTGTACTCACACTACACTTCTGCACCTGGCGTGTAGATTTGGAGCTGATGTTGCTGTGTGTGGCGGGAGCTGGCGTTGAAGATATACATGCGTTCCGATTTTAGCTGCCTCTTGTTCTTGGTAGCTTTAGCTTTATAAATCTGTTTATGTATATTCTGAACAGATGATGTATTTATTTCATACCATCTTTTTGATATCGAAATCTTAGAAGCTCGTGATTTGTACTATGACTCCTTGGGTTGTTGTATAAAAGTTCATTATTTCATCATTATTCTCTCAGTAAATCTCATTTGAAATTGGATTATTGTTAAAATTTCTTACCTAGCCGGTTGTGTTAGGTGCCATCACGACTAGTTGGATTTTTTGTCGTGACAAGGTTGATTCAGAGCTCTAGGTTCATAGGTTCTATGAGTCATGAGCAACTTTCTAGTAGAGTCTTGCGGATCGATATGATGACGTTCATACCTATATTCGAGAGGCTACAGGGCATCTAGGACTAACTTCCCATCTTTCTTTCCTTATTGCGCGTCATTGATTCAGCTTGAAGCGTATCTCTTTAAATTCCTTCCGCTCACTTGTACGCGTATGTGAACGCTCGGTGTCAGCTGTGCATCGACAACTCATGGATTCCATGGAAAATATGCGATACGTGTTGCTATATTTTTGAGTTGGGCCAATCTGGAGGACTCGAGGCTGGGTTTTGACCATAGCTTGGGCTCGGTGGTTTTAGTTGCGTGAGTAGGTGCTTTGGACTCATATGTCCAATTATGCACCTAGGAGCGGGGTTGATGGCTTAGTGAGTGGTTGGATGGCAATAAGATGATTGTATTGTGGCTACAGGATGTGTTCAGATGGCTTGATGTGACGAGGAGGGTTGCTTGGGATCTGAAAATTACTATTGAATGCTTGATTTCTGACTTTCTGTGATGCACTGTCTCGAGTTGTGATCGTGTTGAGGAATCTTTCATGTTGTCTAGTTATGGGATAAAGTCAATTCTTATGTCTTGTTGATGAGTTTTTACTCGGGAAGGTTAAGTGATTGCAGGATGGTTGTGGCCATGGTGGGGCGTAGTGACAAGTCAATTTGACGCTAAGCAGGTGGCTTATCTCCTGCGGGGTGGTCTACGGATTTGGGATCCTTCTGATGTTGTATGGAGAGTTTCTTTCTACTAGTGGGATATGTGTGCATTTGAGTTTGGATCGGTTCAGAAATTTGACCTGACTATCACGAGGACGAATGCGGGCTTAACAGATGGTTTGAGGTATTTTATGGGCTGTGTTGCAGGCGCTTGAAGGATTTCTTTGAATCACTGCAGGATTATGGCAGTAAAATAGTATGGGTATTGTGAGTTATCAGATATTTGATCCATGGCTTTGAGGCAAGTGGGGGAGTCTGATATCGACAATTTGATTGCATGGTTCTGTGTTGTATTGGTTTCGATCTAAGGCATACATGTGGATTGGTTATGACATGCAGATGTTGGTTTTGAGGATGACTTGAGCAATGAAATTTCTGGATGCGTGATGTGTTACACCTTATGGATATATGAAAATCTCGGGAGTGGTTTAGGGATGCTGTTCGGGATGGATGTAATGTACTAAGAAAAGGGATTCACTTGGTTGCTTAGAGGTGTGGGTTACTTCTTTGGGGTGATATTGTGCTAATGGGGCTCATATCGTTTGGCCCGTTTGGGCGGTGCAATTGAGGTTTGAGCAGAGTGGATGATTCTCGAGAATGTTCTAATAGATTCAAGATTTATATGTTGCAATGGAGAATTTTTACGCATTTGTATATGGCTAGAATTTGAGATTTGCATTGGATGGTATCGAGACTCACTGTGTTTCTATATCATTGTGGATTCTGCATTTCCTTTTCAGAAAGGTAAAAGGAACAACTTTAAATTCACATAAGGTTTCTTCGGAGTCGGTGCCTTGGTTATGGTACTTTTGGGGTGCTTAAAAGGGGATACAACGGCTTATGGGCCTTAGTGTGTGTGGATTATGCAAGGTGAGCTTTGGGTAAGGATTGTGGTGTTCTAGCAAGGAGAAGCGTCAACTTGATGGTAATTCGGAAGGAACTTGGAGAAATAGAAAACTTGATAGTAGGTTGGATCAGTACGGTAATGGATATCTAATGAACATACCAACTTAAGAGCCCTAAACGTTCCAATTTCCACAAATAAGCCCGAGCACGTACTCGTCAACTCGCGTACACGGCCTTCACATGACACAATTATCACGATAGACTCAAATCCTAAGGGGTAGTTCCCCCACACAAAGTTAGGCAAGATACTTACCTCAAAGAAGCTAGAGCGTTACCCTAAAATGACCTTTTCGCGTGAAACAACCTCCGGACAGCTCAAATCTAACCAAAGTAACTGCAACTCATAAATAAAACTCATAGAAAATAATTCCGAATAATAAAGCTTCGATTTCTAATTAAAACATAAAGCCAACCCAAAAGTCAAACCCAAAGCTTCGATTTTTGGAAGATTTCTCAATTTTTCTCAATTTCTTCAATTACATTCGAAAAAAATGATGAATATAACCATGTATTTATGAAAATAAAATCACCTTTGGATATAGAACACTTACCCAAGACGAACTCGCGAAGAACTCCTCCAAAATCGCCCAAACCCGAGCTCCAAAATTCCAAAACGAAAATGGAGAAATGACCAAATTCGATACTTATGTTTCTTCCCAGTTTCGCACCTGCGGATAGATTTGCGCGCCTGCGAGCTTGTTTCTACGAGAAAAGTCTCGCACCTGCGATGACCACGCAACAACCCTCTCTCGTCCCTGTGCCATTTCTTCCGCTCCTGCACAATCGCAGGTGCAAGCCTCATTTGCACATCTGTGATGTCAGCTGCTTCTACGCCCCAAATTTCCGCGCCTGCGGAGCCTCTCCAGCCAGCCTTCCCAGGTTGCTTCTGCGACAAATTACACGCTTCTGCGAGCACGCAACTACGGTCCTTCATGCGCAGGTGCAAAGGCACCAGAAACCAGAATTTCCAGTAGCTTCAAAAAGGCTCCAAACGATCGGAACCTCGTCCAAAACTCACCCGAGCCACTCGGAACCTCATCCAAATATACCAATAAGGCCCGTAACATAACACGAACCTTCTCAAAGTCTCAAATCACATCAAACAACACCAAAATTACGAATTGCACCTCAAATCAGACTTGTGAATTTTCAAATATCCAAATTCTATATCTTGTGCCGAAACGTATCAAATCAATCCAGAATGACTTCATATTTTGCACACGAGTCATAATTGACATAATGGAGTTGTTCGATTTTTTGGAATCAAAATTCGAACCCGATATCAATAAAGTTGACCTTTGATCAAACTTATAAATATTTCATATCTCCAACACTTTCAACTTTTGCCAAAATACACTGAATTGCCTTACGGGCCTCGAAATCCAAATCTGGAGATAAGCCTAAGTCCGAAACCACCATATGAAGCTATTGAAACCATAAAAATTCATTTCCAGAGTCGTTTGCTCAAAGGTCAAACTCCGGTCAACTCTTTTCATTTAAGATTAAAAAATGAGAATTGTTCTTTTAATTAAATCTCGATTCATCTGAAACCCAAACTCGACCATGCATTCAAGTCATAGTACACATTTGAAGCTTCTCGAGACCTTAAGCCACCGAACGGGGCGCTAATTCCCAAAATGACTGGCATTTTATAATATCAGGTTCAGATTATGGTTTCGGGGGTTGGCATTAGCTCCATTGTGTCATTTGGGACTTGCATGCAAAATTTGAGGTTATTTCGAGTTGATTTGATATGGTGTGGCGTGAGTATTAGAATTTAAAATTTCATTAGTTTATTAGGCTTTAATTGAGGTGCGATTCGTAGTTTTTTCGTTGTTTGGTGTGATTTGAGGCCTCTAGTAAATCTGTGGCTAAGGAGTCGCGTTCGCATAGTGTAATTTGGGAGGTAGGTGAATGGGTCATTGCGTTCGCGTAAAGAGGGTCGCCTTCACGAAGAATTGGTGAGTTGTGGTTATCGCGTTCATGCCCTATCAGTCGCATTCGCATAGAGTGTGAGCTGGATGGGGCACCAGGTTTATGGCCTTCGTGTTCGTGTGTTGGTGAAAGCGTTTGCATAGGCTAATAGGGGTAGAGCATCGCGTTTGATGGTGTCAGACCGCGTTCGTGAAGAATGATTTTGGGAGAAGTTTATTTGTTCTTCGCAATCGCGAAAAGGGTCCAGCGATCGCAAAGGGGACAACTGGGCAGAACTTTAAATGTACTCTATTTTTAGGGTTTGTGTTATTTTATCACATTTTGAGTTAGAGAGCTTGGTTTTGGGTGATTTTGGAGAGTATTTTCGCGATTTGGATTGAGGTAAGTATTTTTGACTCGGATTTAGCTATATTTCATGATTCATCGTTGTTTTTATCATTTAAATGATGATTTGAATTGCAGAATTTGCGGATTTTAGTAAAAAAAATTCTAAAACATAAATTGATGATTTGAAGGCCGATTTGCGATCAGAATTGAATGATTTTGTTATGGTTGGACTCTTATAGGAAAGTGTTCGGGTTTTCTGACTTAGGTGCGAGCTCCGGGTTGACTTTTTGAGATTCATTAAAGATTGAATTTTTGTTATCCGAAATCGTTTCCTATGGTTTTTATTTATGATATTAAGTTATTTTGGCTAGATTCGAGCCATCCAGAGGTTGTTTCGCACAGGAAGTGCTTCTAGTGTAATCATTTAACTTCTTTGAGGTATGTACCTTGCCTAACTTTATAGGGGGAAACTATCGCGTATGATTTGGTTTAATTGCATTAATTGGCTTATGCGAAAGACTTGTACATGAGGTGACGAGTGTGTACACTGCCTCATTTGTGGAAATTGACCAGTTTAGATTCTTAGGTTCTTAACAAGGGTAAAAATATAAAAACTATCATAGCATGAATCTTAGTATAAACCAAGGCATATCATAGCTTATACACTACCCCGAGCATGAAAAATATGCCGGTACACGCACATGGGCTCAACCCCACACATGTGCGCCACCCATAGCATGTATATATCACAAATAACTCAGGCAACTAGTGTCACAACCAAGTTTAGGTAAGATAAATACCTCGAGCAAGCCAAATTGATACTCTAGAAGCTCCAGCCCACGAATGGACTTCTGAACGGCTCGAAACTAGTCAAAAGCAACTCAAAAATATCAAACAATGCCACAGGAAACAAACCCAAATGATACGGGTCGAATCTTTAATTAAATACTCAAAGCCTACCAAAAAGTCAACTCGGGCTTGTACCCAGAAACCCTACAGAACTCACAAATTACGACAACGAATACGAGTCTAATCATACTAGTTTCATTCAAATCCATCTCTGAATCGATTTTCAAAACCTAATTGTTCACTTTAGAAACGTTTTGACAAAAACCCCCCGATTTCTCGTTTAGATTCGTTTCTAAAATGCAAAAATAAAAGATGGAATCATGTAAAATAATCAAATACGAGTCAAAATAAACTTACCCCAACTCAAGTGGTGAAAATACCCTTAAAAATCGCCCAAATCCGAACTCCCAAACTCAAAATATGATAAAAATAACTCAACCCTCGAATATATAAAATATGCCCAGGGATGTCGCATCTGCGACTAAATACCCACTTCTGCAAAGCCACATATGCTGCCACGACGCCGATTCTACAAGACGCCTTACCTCCATCATGCGCTTCTACGCCCAAAACTCCGCTTCTACGGACATCCCCAACCTTAAGACTTCTTTGTAGGTGCATCAGGCAAGCGCTTCTGCGACCACCGCACCAGCGCAAAAATAGCCGCAGACGCACAAACCTGAAACAAACCTGCCAAAATTATCCTGAATGATCCAAAATCAATTGAAAACAGACCCGAGCCCCTCGGTACACCGTCCAATCATTCCAACAAGTTCCAAATACAAAACGGACCTACTCGAGGCCTCCAATCCCACGAAATAACATCAAAAATGTGTATCATACCTCAATACAAGCTTAATGAACTATTTTGAATTCCTAAATTCCAAACTTATGCTGAACACGTCTAAACAACTTGGAACCACTTCAAATTTTGCACATGTTCCAAATGACATAACGAACATATTCCAACTCCCGAAAACACAATCCGAAATTGATAACATCAAAGTCAACTTCCGGTTAAACCTATAAACTCCAAACCTTCAAATTGCAAACTTTTGTTAATTTGAGCCAAAACCTTCTAAAATATCCAAATGTAAATCCGGACATACGCCCAGGTCCAAAATCAGCATTCAGACCTTAAGAAACCATCAAAACACCAATCTGAGTACAAATAATAAAAGTCAAACTTGGTCAATTCTTCCAATTTAAAGCTTCCTAGTTGAGAATTGTTCTTCAAACCAAATCTCGAACACTCAAAAACCAAAACTGACCATACACACAAGTCATAATATCTCATATGAAGCTACTTAATATCTCAAACCACCTACCAGAATGCAAATGCTCGAAACGACTGGTCGGATCATTACAAATTAGAGAAAATTTAGAATTATAAAATACATATAATCAATTTTCAAATAATAAACATCATGTTAAATATTAAGTAACACTTACAAATTTTCTAAGACACTATGAAAACATTAGTATAAATAGCATCGTGCCCATATGTACCGACAAAGTAACTCTCCGACAGAATTATATTTGTTAAAGAAATGACATATCATATACAGAACTCGGTAAAATAAATATATACATACCTATAATAAGGTTGGACCTCAGGACAATTCAATAATACATGTATTGTAGCTGATTTTAACTCCTTTTCTGTCAAAATTCGCTTTGGACTATGTTTTGGACCTCTTTTACCTTGTTGATTGAATATCGAAAAGGGTGGTATCGAAGTATCGGTACTTCCTTCTTCGTCATGTCGATTGGTTCTATCTCTCAAACATGGCACATCATGTTCAAGTTAATATGAACAAAAATAAGAAGTTTCTTTTCCCAGATATGCCTTACATATTGATCCCTCAATTCTCGATCTATTTTTTACGGTAACTTGCATTTATCAGTAGTCTTGTATAGTATGATTTATTGGATGAACCAATATTTAATTAAATTAAATAGTGCATAAATGATTAAAAATTATTACCTATCAAATGGATACATCCATCAATATTTAACTGGCCCTCCAAGTCGTGCCTATTGCACAAGGTGAATTTGAAGATGTTCCAATACATCAAAAAAACCAAGAGAAAAATTTTTGCCGACTTTTTTAAAGTTAAGCGGACATTACTCTCCATGTCAATTAGGTTATCCACAATCAATGTGCTAGAACACAACTCCTTAAAAATAACCTTATCACTATGATAGGATTTAATATTCTATCGGGCAAGTCATTGAACGTAATAGGTATAAATAACTCCATGAATATGTGAAAAGCATGCTTTTCATTGATATAAACTTCCTTTCTTTCATCTCAACACACCTTGATAAGTTTGACGAGTATCCATCCTGCATACTCAAATTCGTAACCCAATGACAAATCTCTCTTCATTCATCCAAATTGAATGTGTAACTGCCAAGGGCTTCTGAATCTTGTTGTTCAAGTATGTAAAGTGCAACTCAGTTCCCTACAATATTCCTTCGATTCCATCCTCGTCTTCAAGTTATCTTTTGTCTTGTTCTTGACAACCATCACAATATTAAACAAGTTATCAAAAATGTTCTTCTCAATATGGATGACGCCAAGATTATGCCGAAAAGATTGTGCTTCCAATAAGGTAACTCAAAAAATATGCTTTATTTATTCCAGTTATGGATAGCACCATAACCATGTAACTTATTAGGTAATGGAGACTCTTTTACCTTAAGTAGATCCCTACCTCTTTTCAAAATTTCATTTGATGACAAAACTGACGGTGGACCCTTATAATCAATTTAATTCTTCATATATATACTAGTGTTTCTCCTAGATTATTGATCCATTAGCATTAAACGACGATGGCAATCAAATTATGTGTTCTTACCTCCATGTTTTAAAGTTAATGCTTTTGTATCTTCTATTCAATTCGGGGAAGCTAACTTTTTAGCAGTCGACCACTCGTATAGCATTCCATAAGCAGAAAAATCATTTATAGTCCATATTAAACTAGCACGCAATCTGAAGTTCTATTTAAATGATATATAATATTTTTCTACACCTTGACGCTACAATAACTTTAACTCATCAATCAAAGGCTGCATGTATATGTAACGACCTGGCCGGTCGTTTTGAGTATTGTAGCCCCTTTTCCCTATTTATTGCTTAAACTTTGTTCATTTGTTGTTATGTGACTTGCCGGGGTGGTTGGTTTGGTTCCGAGGATATTTTGAAATGAGTTGAAATAGTTAGTCCCAAGGTTAAAAGCCTAATTTTAAATAGTTGACTGGATGTTGAATTATATGTAAATGACTCTTGAATAGAGTTTTAATGGTTTCAATAGCTCCATATGGTGATTTTGGAATTAGGAGTGTGTCCGGAATTTTTTTGGACGTCCATAGATGATTTTGGCTTGAAAGGGCAAAAATTAGGAAAGTTAAAAATTGAAGAGTTGAGAGGTTTGACCGAGAGTTGACTTTGTTGTTAGGGCTCGAATTTTGGTTTCGGAAGCTGAAATAGGTCTGCTGTGTCATTTATGACTTGTGTGTAAAATTTGAGGTCAGTCGGAGTTGGTTTGATAGGTTTCGGCATCGATTGTAGAAGTTTGAAATCCATTAGTTTCATTAGGCTTGAATTGGGGTGCGATTTGTGATTCATTGGCGTGATTTGAGACTTCGACTAAGTTCGTATCGTATTTTAGGACTTGCTGGTAGGATTGGATGGGGTCCCGGGGGATCGGGTGATATTCGAAAGGGAATGAAATTCGGACTTAAAGGGATGTTGTTGTTGCTGAAGTGTGGTGTCATCGCACCTACAGAGGGAGTGGCAGCAGGTGCATGTGAGTCATCATTGGAGCATGTTTTGGGGAGGTGTCCTGGGAGCATAAGTGCGAGGAAGATTCCGCACCTGAGAGGTTGCAGATGCGGAGGAGTGGTCGCAAAAGCAGAGTTGGCCAGGAAGGCGTAGGGTCGCAGAAGCGGACTTTGTTCGCAGGTGCGTGTGCGCAGAAGCTCTCTTTGCTCACAAGAAGAGGGAGCACAGGTGCGCTTTTGGAACACAGAAGCAGAGACTGTTGGATTAAGTTGAAGCCGCACTTGCGATGGATTTTCGCAGGTGCGGAGCCACAAAAGCGGTTGTTGGTCTGCAAAAGCGAAAATCGTTGGCCAGAAAAAGGGTTAGTTCGAGGGTTTAATTTCATTCTTCATATGTTGACCTAAAGAGCTCAGTTTGTTTGTGGCAATATTCAAAGAGATTTTCAAGGAAATTATTGGGTAAGTGATTCTAACTCAGATTTGGCAATTATACGTGAATCCATCGTTATTTTTGTCATTTAGTTAGTGATTTGAGTTGGAAAACTTAGGGGGAAATTATGAAACTTCATAGACTAAATTTTGGGGATTTGGAAGGCCGATTTGAGGTCGAATTTGAATAATTTTAGTATGGTTGGACTCGTTATCGAATGGGTGTTCGGATTTTGTAAGTTTGGTCGGGTTCTGAGATGCAGCCCGGGGTTGACGTTTTTGACTTTGGTTAAAGATCTTAGCTTTATCATTTGGAATCAACTCCTATCACTTTTATTAATAGTATTACGTTATTTTTGGCTATATCCGAGCCTTCCGGAGGATAATACGCGTGGGAAGCGCTTGCTAGTGGAGTGATTTGATTTGCTTGAGGTAATTATATTATCTAAACTTGATTATAGCACTAGTTGCCCGAATTATTGTGAAAGCTACGTGTTATTTAGTGCGTACATGGGTGGGATTGAACCCATGTGCGACCAGCGGTGTTAATTATTCATATTCGGGTTGTGCCCAGGCTCTTATAACCCTAGAATTTGACTGTTAAACCTTAAGCTATGATGCTTCACACATTGTGACATTGTTGTGAATTACTTAGGCCACGTTTGAGGCTACATAGGGATTTAATCGCTAGATGAACTGATAAATGTTATTCTTCGATGAAGTTTTTCGGTTTGAGTTATGATAGTACACTGGCACATGCCTACACATTAGCATGTCATTCATATCAGTCCAGGAGCATGAGATTTGTTATTCACTCACATCATACATGTGTACTTGTTTATTTGCTCCGGTATGATATGATTGGACTGGGTGCATGTAACCACGTCGGGCAAATTGCATTGTTGTGCCTGTGACCATACCGGGTGAATTGTGTTGTTGGCATGAGTTGTCCTTGCGGATCCAGATATTGATGTTATTAGCACGTGAGTTGTCCATGCATCACGTGAGTTGTCCGTGCGGGTTCTATTATTAGAACGTGAGTTATCCCTGTAACATGTGGATACGGATCAATCCCCCTAAGGTCACCCTCACATGTTTCTCTCTTGATGGTGTACATGCGGATATTGAAAATACTGCTCAGTGGTTTGGAAGGGATATGGAAAAGCGAGGGAATCTGGCTAGTGTTTTGTTGGATTTTGCATTTCTTCTTTACTTGCAATTTTCCTTGATCATTTATCTAATTTAACGGCATATCACCTCTATATATACCAAGATATTGTCTTAGCAGAGTATTTGAGAAATTGTACGCATACACATGCGGACTTTTTCTTACTAAACTTTATGATTTTATTTCAATATTGATATATACTGGCTTAAAGGATGAAACTACACCGGTGAAAGCTAGTATCACTAATAATTTGTGCTTCTCGTACCTTGTCGTAGTTATTTATGATACTTATTTAGTACATAAGGTAAGTTGTACTAATACTACACTCCGCACTTAATTGTGCAGATTCAGGTGTGGGGACCAGCTATTAGCAGTAGCTTGCTTGTGGGACCATCTGCTAAAGGTGAGGTAGAGCTGCATCCTTGGTTGCTATTTGACCTGTCTTTTCCTTTCATACAGTTGTTATAGTTTAGATAGTGTATTTATTATTCAGTATCAGACTTGTATTCTGTTGTAGAAGCTCATGACTCCGTTTTTATTAGTTTCTGGGGGAAATTTACTTGTATTAGCAGTTTTATTGTGTTGAGACCTCGGAATTATACTATTTTTATAAATTTTGTTATTATGTTGCCTTTGTTATCATGTTTCGGCTTGCTTAGCCTGTTTGTTAGGTGCCATCACGACGGGCAGGAATTTTGGGTCGTGACAGTGTACATCAATCAAACTTTTTGAATTGTGTGAACCCTAAATAATGCATGTTAGGAACAACTATGGACTTTTCATACCAAATTCAGGAGAAAGATTATGTGGCATAAAAAACACTAGCCAACATGAACACGGTACGGGAGAGACTGCAAACAGAGTGAATCAATCAGCATATAATCCCAACCAAATATTTGTTGGTTCACTTGCAAAGTGGAGGAACACCCTATAAAAATGCTTAGATGTTTCTCCATCTGACGGAGGACATAGAACACTGGTTGGCCTTATATGTTAACCTTGGCAAAAAGGGTACATAATGCATCGCCTTCTCTGGAACCTTCTTCGTATTAGAATTTGTGATTTCCTTATGACGAGGCTGGTTACAAAACTTATAATTTTGCTAATGTTGCATCATCCTTAAAAAACAATCTGCATCCTTTCTCGCAGCAACCAATTCTCTATGATGAAAGTCCTAACTTGGACACCAATTTCTTTGCAGTATAGAAATTTTTAGATAAGTCAATTTTATTCGGATAAGTTGATTCATAAGCTTGATGATAGAATCCATGTCCGCTTGAGAAATAGAACTATCCAACTTGATAGTTAGTAGTCTAACTGCAACAGACAACTTGGAACACATTGATCCTTCATATAGTGGACAACTAGATTCCTCTAGTTGTTCATAAAAATGTTAAGCCTCATCATTTGGTTCGAATTGAGCCCCTGGGAATATCTCAAAAGCGTCTCTCATCATTTTATTAAATCGAGAATTTTCAACATTATTCTCTGATGCGGGACTACCCTCAAAACCAAGAGAATTATGAAATCATTATTCTCTCTATGACAGTCCACGCATAATGTCATGGGCTGCTTTCCAGCCTCGCCCCATAACCCCTTGGACGCGCCTCATGGCGTCCTGGCAAGCCTCTCAAAGCCTCTCAAAGCCTATCGCCATGGTCGGCCCCGTGGTCTCGGCAGCGCCAACTGACAAGCGCGCATGTGCCTCTTTCGCCCTACCAACACTCCTTGCCGGCGCCCAGCGGCTTGCGAGTGCCAACAGCACCGCGTGCATAGACAATGCCGCGCGCACAGACAATGATCCAAGCGCCAGCGCCCAGCCGCAAGCAGACACAAATAGTGCCGCGCACGCCGACAGCAACGCGCGCAGACCCTGATGCTCAAGATAAAGTTGCTGCCACTGGTCTTGCTCCTACTTTGTAGAAGTCTAAGTCCTTTTCATTGTAAATATAGAGTAGGTTTACTTCATTTTACATTCAGTATGCACTTACAGCTTTCATAGGTCAACTCTTGTAACTTAGGTTTATTTTTTTAAGCATTATTAGGGGGGATCAAGCATTCAAACATTCAAGCAAGTAATCATTTCTCTGTACTAGTGTTTCTCCCCCTCAACACCGCATTAGCTTTGTAATAGCTTTCATCGTCATCAATAAAATCAGCATTCATCATCAATTACTACTCTCAGTTCTCTCGTTGCTTACGATATTGGTTTTCTCGCACGGCACTGACAATCTAGTCTAGTGTGCAGAGGGGACCTCAGTTGGCGGACGGCAATCGTACTACATCGATTGCTTAGCCTTACGTCGCCCTTCCAAAGAACCTCAGGAAGGCGCCGCGTAATAATAATAATGTTTCATAAATCCATTCTTATATCGATGAAATTCAACAACATCTGGTCTCAATAACTTGACACACTTGCATTTAACATAAAGGATATAATTGTCCCTTCAATAAGAAAATCATTCAGTGATTCCGCCTTGGCAATAAATTGAGCAACAACTTCTATAAATTCTTTCCTCAATCTTGCATGATTAGGATGAGTTCTATTATGCATCCATCTACAATTTTTGAATTCCATCTACATAAAGAAAAATAATAATAAATTGAGATATTATATTCTTGTGCCAAAAACATTATTGAATAAGTAATTCTTTAAAAAAAATACTATTTTGAGAATTTTCTTAGCATTATGCCAAACACTTTAATTAGTAAGTATATTCTATTACATTAAAAGGTTCCTTTTTTTAAATTACTTAGAATTATCGAACACTTTAACTAATATGTTTTATTCTTTCAAATTAAGGGTTTTGTATTTTGAAAGTGCACTAAGTACTATGCTAAATACTTTAATTTTTAATTAGTACTATTTCATTGTTTCACTCTAACTTAAAGTGAGGTAAACTATATGTAAATATAAATTAATAGTTAGCTCTTAGCATCAACGTAAAACTAAAATTTTAAATGTACACAAAAGAAGTCATACATGCAAAAGAAATAAGAATAACTAAAAAGTTAAAGAAACAACAACAACAAACAAAAATTAAGGTGCTAATTCCATAAATCAATGGACAGTATTACTAAAATAAGCTTAAACTAATAGCAATAGAAGCATACTGCTCAATTTACTAGTGGCAACAAATTCCTCTCAACATTTGTTGCATATTATTAACAACAAACGATAATGAAAATGGTGGACCAATAAAGCCCTGTTCAACTTCAAGCCTACCCGAATCTTCGCATAAAATTAAAATTTACACTTAAAAATATAAATCTAAATCACAAAGTTCAAAAACAAGGAAGGAAATATCTAAGATCTATTACTTATGGCGTGTCTCAAACATCAAAAGCTGTAATGTCACACGTATCCAAAACAAGTTAAACTAAATATGAGAGAACCACTGGTACCTAGTTGGAGAAAGAGACAGAGAGATAGAGAGAGACTCTTGGCAGCTAAGTCGTGGTCGCCGGCCGCCGGTCACGACCGTTAAGTCTGCCAGAGACAATTGGAGAGAAGAGAAAGTGTGGGAAAGTAAAGAGAATTAAAATAATAAGGGGTCGTTTGGTATGTTGTATTAAGTAAAATAATCCCTGTATAAAAACTTAATCTGTCCAATAAAATATTTGGTTGCTCAATTCAATTTATGCATACCTAATACATGGATTACTTATACCTCATAAGAGGGCTTAGCTAATACCAAGGAAACCAAGGGATTACTAATCCCTACATTAACTATACCTGGATAAGACCTTAAAATTACTAAATCGCCCCTTGAACCCTTTTCCTAAATTTCTTAATATACAGAAAGAAGAATATTCAAGGGTATAATTGTAAAGAAGATTTTGTACAGTTTTAAACCAAACACAAGCTTAGATTATACATTGCATAACTAACTTTAGTACAATGAACCAAATACTTATAAAAAATAATTCTGGTACTATAATCTCTGCATTACTAATACCTGTATTACTAATCCCTACATTACTTGTGTTCGTACCAAACGACCCCTAAGGGTTTAGGCCCGAAATGATTTATCTGACTACAGTAGTTGAACACTTGTTAGACTAACTTCCAGTTACTGTAGTCAGAAAAGTGTATATTATTTAATTAATTTTTAAAAAAGATTTCGACTACAAGTGCGAGGACCATTTGGCCAAAAGTGGTTGGACTTTCTTAACTTTCTGACTGCTGTAGTCTAAAAATTCTATGCGCGAAATTTTTCATGAAACATTATGATAATAGTACTAAAAGACGTAGTGAGAAAAACTCAAAAAAAAAAAATATAGATGAAAAGATAAATATGAAGTTTTCAACTACAGTAGTTAGAAAATTTGTCACGACCCAAAATTCAACTAGCCGTGATTGCACCTAATCCAACTCGCTTGGTAAGCCAAAACAATCCAAATAAAACTTATAAGAAATCAATGGTGAATTAACTATACTTTTATACATTAACTCAAGGACTGGTAGTACAAGTCACGAGCCACTAATACTTAGACTTACAATGTAGGTATAAAAATAATACAACATATGTTTGGTATAAACATAAAAGGAATTTAAAATCTAAAGCTATCAAGGACAAGTGGTAGCTATATCCGGAAGGTAGGTCCATCTTCAATGCCGGTTCTAGCCATACGCAGCAACACCAGCTCCAACATCTGCATGCAAGGTGCGAAAGTGTAGTATGAGTACAACCGGCACCATGTACTCAATAGGTATCATAACTAACCTCTGCGAGATAATAGAAGCAAGAATTATAAAAGATACTCGCTAACACCTGTACATTTCATAATCCTAGCAAGAACAGAATATAAAATATCATCAAATCTTGAAATCACAGATAAAACCACATTGATGCTCTCAGTTTTCTCGAAGTATTCTGCTCAGTCAATAATCCAGCATATAAGGAAGATATGCAAATAAATCAGGTATCAACTAACGAATTTGCGAGTAAAAATGAAATGCAATAACCAAATATAAATCCATTGATGCGTGCAACTCGACCCAAATATAATTCACATTACGGTTCCTAGGCCCACATCAAAATCTCAGTAACCAAACCAAAACAATAACCAACTCTCCCAAAGCTCACATCAACCTGAAACCCGTCGATTTCTCATAATCCGCATGAACACAATCAAGAGAGAAATATGAGAGGGTGACCCTAGGGGGATGGATCCGTATCCACTTGCTGCACGGACAACTCACGTGTTGCACAGACAACTCACATGCTAATAATATCAACTGCACAGACAGCTCACGTGTTGCACAAACAACTCACATGCCAATAATATCAATATTCAAATCCGCACAGAGAACTGTCGTAATACAGAGATAACTCACGTGTTGCACGGACAACGCACGTGCTAATAATCACAATCCACCCGCCGTGATCACATGCTCAATATCAAAATCTGCTCGACGTGGTTACAACAATTTCACAATCGGTCCGGCATGGTCACAGGCGTAATATCGCAGTCTACCCGGCGTGGTCACATCCATAATATAATTTTTCTAGCATGGTCACACGCACAATAACACCATTTGACCGATGTCGTCACAGGCTACTAGTTCAAACCATATCATACATAAATCAGATATGCAAATATACATGTACATGCTCAAAGACGTCAAATTTTATAATCTTGGACTGATATAAGTGACATGCTATGGTGCATGCATTTGGAAGTGTGATATCACATCACAAATCAGGTGAATACATCACAAAATAGCAGCTACCAAGCTTTGATCAGGATATTAACCTCTATGCAACCTCAAACGTGGCGCAAATAGCTCACACCAAGGATAGAGGAGAAATATCACAACATGAAACTTAGCAAATCAATTTTAAGCATATCATAGCCTAAGCACTAGCTCGAGCATAGAAAATACCCCGTGTACGCACATGGGCTTAGCCCCACACATGTACGCCATTCATAGCACGTAGCTATTACAAATAACTCTGGCAACTAGTGCCTCAACTAAGTTTAGGAAAGATACTTACATAAAGCAAGCCAAATCAATACTCTAAAAATGCCATCCCGAGTGAATCGACCGCCGAACGGCTCGAAACTAGTCAAAAGAAACAATTCACTTTATAAAATTTAGACAAGAACCCCCATCTTCTCTTTTAAACTCATCAATCAAATGTCAAAATCAAAGATAGAATCATGTAATATAATCAAATTCGAGTAGAAAATACTTACCCCAATCCATGTGGTGAAAATCCTCTCCAAAATCTCCCCAATCCGAGATCCCCAACTCAAAATGTGATAAAACGAGCTCAAGGTCAAAAATAGAGTAGTTTATATCATTTCTCCAACAATACCTATCATGATCGCGGAAGATCCTTGCAATCGCGAAGAACAAACGCAACATCCCCAAAATGCTCTACGTGTTCGCGAGCCTACACATGCGAATGCGATGCCACTGACGCTAAAGCTCCGCAAACATGCCCAATGCCTCACAAACGCAAAGATTAATTCACCAGCTCCTAGCTGCCCAGCACAAACTCGTTTCCATTATGCGAACGCATTGCTCAAACATCCACAACCTACACAAATGCGGCAATCCAGTCACAAACGCGATGTAGAAAAAAACCCAGGTCTAGACTTAACCTACACGATTGTAGCTACATATTCACGATCACTAAGAACAATTGACGCACCAAAATCAGCAGAAACCAACAATGAAATCATCCTCCGAAATGATCAGGAATCACCCAGAAATTCACCCAAACCCCTCGGGATCCCTTCCAAACATACCAACAAGTCCCAAAACACAACACAAATCTAGAGGCCTCAACTCACACATAAAAACATCAAAACCATGAATCATAACTCAAATCAAGCTGTATGAATATTTGAACTTCCAAATTCCAAAACTCGTGTCGAAGTATATCAAATCTACTCGGAATGACCGACAATTTTGCACACAAGTCCAAATGACATAGCGAACCTATTCCAATTGCCTGAACAACAATCAGAACACAACTCATCACACTCAACGCGCAGTCAAACTTATGAATCTTCAAAACCTTTAAACTGACAACTTTTGCTCAATAAAGCCAAAACCTTCTAGAAATATTCAAATGCAAATACGGGCATATGCCCAAGTCCTAAATCAACATCTGAACCTAATGGAACCATAAAAAATTCAATCGGGGGTCAAATATAGAAAAGTCAAACTTGATCAACTCTTCTAACTTAATGCTTCCTATTTAAGAATCATTCTTCTAAATCAATTCCGAACAACTCGAAAACCAAAACTGACCATACACACAAGTCATAATACACCATATCAAGCTACTCATGATCTTAAATTACCGAACTGGATGCAAAAGCTCAATACGATCGATCAGATCGTTACATTCTCCCCACTTAAACATATGTTCGTCCTGGAACGCGCCAAGAGTCGTAACAACGCCATCAAATCCATGTATAAGCTCACCATGCACATACCCATGGGTTGATCCCATGTCACCGCAATCCATATAAGCCCAACAACACAACCTAACTAAAAATCCTCACTTCAACCTTAGTCCGTAAACCTTAAAACCCAAATTCTGAACATCTCGAACTCATTATAAAACCCGATTCTCGCATCTATACATTGTATACGTCTAAAAAAGCTATACCAAGCCATAACCATAACCCAAGATATAATCACATGATTTACCACATAACCCAGATACTCATAGCAATAACTTCCGACCATAATAGCTGCCCAATAACAAATAGGGTACCGGTAGCAAACATCGTATCAAATAAAACCTTGTTTGGAACATTCGTACACTGTCGATGGTTAATGAAACACGTAGAAACTCACAACCACTCATCAAATCAACAAGTCGTGGAGCTCTCTCGCCCGTTAAAAACCATTGCTGAATTCTAAGATGATAAATGACATTATTCTCCTAACTCACATTAACATGATCTGATAGCACTCATCTCATGTCCAATAACCTCATCTCATCCAATACAAGCTGCTCTACCGACTTTCCACACCAATACTACCTAGAGACATATACCATTCAATCCATACACCAAATAAGCAATAACTTCGATGTACCCAATGATTGAAAGAGAAACAAAAAAGAGCACTGTTCCACAATCTCAACATATGCTGCAAAAAAGGTTCTAGTATGAAATTTATGGAGGGTGAGAAGGAATTTCTAAAAATTCACCCATGAAGGTCGTGATGAGGTTTGGAAGAAGGGAAAGTAGACTCCGAGGTCTATTGGGTCATTTCTGGTGTTGAAGGGAGTTGGTGATGTTGCTTATAGGCTTGCTTTGCCTCCTAACCTGTTAGGGGTACATATGGAATTTCATGTTTCTACGCACCAGAGGTGTAACGAAGATAAGTACCATGTTTTAGGCTTTAACATAGCGCATTTAGATGATAATTTGTGCTATGAAAAAGAATCGATAACTATTTTGGACAGGCGATTTGGAAGTTGAGGTCAAAGGAGATTGCTTCGATGAGGAGATTTGGAAAGCAAAACTGAACAAGGAGGCTACTTGGGAGGCCGAGTCAGACAGAGGTGGATCTAGGATTCAAAGTCTATGGGCTCATATATGTGATTCGGACCGCGATGAAAGCACAAGCCTTGGCCGACCACTTGGCCGAGAACCCCATGGACGATGAATATGAGCCATTGAAGACTTACTTTCCTGACGAAGAGGCATGCATGTTGACGAGGTTGACCACGATGAAAAACCAGGTTGGAAACTTTTCCTTAATGGAGCTGCTAACATGAAAGGGGTCGGAATAGGGGCTATACTTATCTCTAAAACAGGGCAACACTACCCTGTAACAGCCCAGCTTCGATTTTATTGCACCAACAACATGGCTGAGTACAAAGCCTGTATTCTGGGTTTGAGGTTAGCTATAGGCATGGGAGTCTAGGAAATACTTGTTCTGGGAGACTCAGACCTTTTGGTCCACCAGATTCAAGGAGAATGGGGAACTCGAGATTTGAAGCTCATACCTTACCGACAGTACCTGCATGATCTTTGTCAATGCTTCAGGTCAGTTGAATTTAGACATATCCCTAGGATCCATAATGAGATTGTTGATGCCTTGGCTACCCTAGCGTCAATGCTACATCATCCGGACAAGGTTTATGTCGACTCCATACATATCCAAGTTCGTGATCAATATGCTTATTGTAATGTGGTAGAAGAGGAAATCAATGGTGAACCTTGGTTCCATGATATCATGAATACATCAGGTCAGGGGTATATCCGGTATATGCTACAAGTGACCAAAAGAGAACCGTTTGACGTCTAGCTAGTAGATTTTTCTTGAACAGAGGAGTCTTGTACAAGAGGACTCCGGATTTGGGATTGCTGAGGTGCGTAGATGCTAAAGAGGCTTCAACTATCATTGCCGAAGTACATTCTGGAGTCTGCGGTCCACATATGAATGGGTATGTATTGGAAAAGAAGATACTTCGAGCAGGTTATTATTGGCTCTCCATGGAACAGGATAGTATCAGCTTTGTTCGCAAGTGTCATCAATGCCAAGTACACGGTGATTTGATTCATTCTTCCCCGTCTGAGTTACACACAATGTCTGCACCTTGGCCCTTTGTTGCTTGGGGCATGGATGTTATTGGGCCAATTGAGCCGGCAGCGTCAAATGGGCATAGGTTCATTCTGGTGGCCATTGATTACTTTACCAAATGGGTCGAAGCTGTAACTTTCAAGTCCGTAACAAAGAAGGCAGTGGTGGATTTTGTTCATTCAAACATCATTTATCGGTTCGAAAATCCCAAGGTGATCATCACAGACAATGCTGCTAATCTCAACAGTCATTTGATAAAAGAGGTATGCCAACAGTTCAAGATTATGCATTGAACCTCCACTCTGTATCGCCCCAAGGCGAATGGAGCTGTTGAGGCTGCTAACAAGAACATAAAGAAGATAGTTGAGGCTGCTAACAAGAACTTAAAGAAGATACTTCGTAAGATGGTTCAGGGCTCTCGGCAATGGCATGAAAAGTTGCCTTTTGCATTATTGGGCTATCGCACTACTGTTTGCACTTCAGTGGGTGCAACACCTTATCTGCTGGTATATGGAACGGAGGCAGTTATTCCTGCAAAAGTCAAAATTCCATCTCCTCGATCATTGCAGAAGCCGAAATGGATGATAACGAGTGGGTCAAAACCCGGCTCGAACAGTTGGGTCTAATTGATGTAAAAAGATTGGCTGCAGTATGTCATGGCCAACTGTATTAGAAGAGAATGGCTAGAGCATACAACAAAAAGGTGCGTCCTCGGAAATTTGAAGTGGGCCAAATGGTATTGAAATGCATTCTTCCTCATCAGGTGGAAGCCAAAGGCAAATTCGCCCCGAACTGGCACGGACCGTTCGTTGTAACGAGAGTGTTGCCTAATGGTGCCTTGCATTTAATAGACATGGAAGGCAGATGTGCAGATGTGGCCATCAATTCTGATGCCGTTAAGAGGTATTACGTATGATTTCTTTGCTCATTCTTAATTGTATTTTGTACTTGGCATGCTTGAAAGTTGAAATAACGAAGGCATTTTGTTCCACTACCCAAACACTTTTATCCTTTGCTACCCCTTTGAGCCTTATTTATTTTTCTTTTCATAGCTCTCTTTTGGAATCAGTAGCAGAAATAAGGAAAAAGAAGAAGAAGGAAAGAAAGAAAGAGAAAGAAAAGAAAAAAAAAGAAAAAAAATGAAAAAAAGAAAAAAAAAGAGAAGAAAAGAAAAAGAAGAAAAAAAAAAGGAAGAAAAAAAAAAAGAAAAAAAGAAGAAAGAAGAGAGAAACAAACAAACAAAACGAAAAGGGAAAAATGTTTGAACTACGTTTGATCTGATTCCTTTTAAGGATACGTAGGCAGCCTCACGGTTCGGTCCCATCAAATAAAAATTAAAAATTCCCCAAATCTCAAAGAAACTGGGGCAGAAGTTTTGGTTGCGAAAAGATCTGATTCCAAAAGTTGTAATATTGACCCCTATTTCATTTTGAATTATTTTGAGCCTTCATGCCACCCTTTCTTTCTAACCTTGTCAAAAAGCTTACATTACGGTCCAAAGAAAGACCTTCCGATCAATTTTTGGGGGATGCCGGGTCAAGCGAGATAAAGACATGATTGGCATCAGGGGCAACACTCCATTCATGAGAAGAGAGAAAATACAAAATGAGAGAGTCTTATTGGTGAAAACCGTCACGGGCACCATAAGGCGATGGTGAGATGAGAGAAAATTCAAAATGAGAAAGTCTTATTGGTGAAAACCCTCACGGGCACCATAAGGCGATGGTGAGTTGAAAGATAAACCAACAAGAGGAATGAGATCAATGAAAGGTCGGTCTTTGAAGTATGGACTTATGCCACGAGCTGAATATGTTTGGTCGGATGGATTAGGCTGATCAATCCGAAATGCATGTCATGATCATTGGAGCTGGCTGCTTCCCTCAGATAAGTCTTTCTTTTCCAAATTTCCTTCACATAGTCATCCGTGTTCAAAGTTTTCCTTTATTCCTTTTTTTCCAAAATCATTACATCTTGTTCTTTGAGTCCATTTTTATGAGTTTCTTTCGAACTAGCCCATGACAAACAAGCAGGAAAGGATTTCAAAGCCTACTACCAACTTCCAAATTGCAAAAAGCGGAACTCGGCCAAGCATATCACAACAAACAGGATTTGGAATGAATGGTATGCAGATAATTGAAGTTTAGGCAATAAGGCGACTTTTAAGTTTTGGAAAATAAAAGGATGTAGCTGCGTTTGGAATGAAAATGCAATGCAACAGGTAGGGATCCGGCCCCAATCAAAGGTCAAACAACTCTTTGCTCGTTCAAAGCAGCTGATTAGGATGAAGCATGGCAGTCAGCAGAAGCAGATCCCCAGCAAGAGTTAAAACTTGAATATATTCCCCAGCAGAAGCAGACCCTCAGCAATGACGCCACAAACTAACCACCAGATATTTAAACTAACAAGATTTTATTTATCTGAAACAGGAAACATGAAAATTTGTCAATCCACAAAGCTCTCTTTTGAAGAAGACATGGCTTGAGAGAAAAAGTTTCTATTCATAATTCCCCGAGCAGAGAGCATGGCTCAGGTAAATTCATTTTCGGCTTTTCAGGACCCTCCTATATAATGGGAATTAGCTTTTAAATTTCTCAGGACCCTCCTGGACAATGGGATTTATTTTAAATTTCTCAGGACCCTCCTGGATAATGGGAATTAGCTTTAAATTTCTCAGGGCCCTCCTGGATAATGGGAATTAGCTTTAAATTTCTCAGGACCCTCCTGGATAATGGGAATTAGCTTTAAATTTCTTAAGACCCTCCTGGATAATGGGAATTAGTTTTTAATTTCTCAGGACCCTACTGGATAATGGGAATTAGTTTTAAATTCTTAGAAGTTTTTGGGTAACATAATTCGATTAATCCCCGCATATGCGCAGGTTCCAAACAAGGGGCAGAAAAGTCTCTTTTGTTTTGTTTGCTTTATTGTAGCAATCAGGCGCCCAACTAGATAACGAGGGAATACATTCAGTTTTAGCAATCAGGCGCCCACCTGGATAACGAGGGAATACGTTCAGTTTTAGCAATCAGGCGCCCACGGGGATAATGAGGGAATACATTCAGTTTTAGCAATCAGGCGCCCACCGGGATAACGAGGGAATACATTCAGTTTTAGCAATCAGGCGCCCACCTGGATAACGAGGGAATACATTCAGTTTTAGCAATAAGGCTCCCACCTGGATAATGAGGGAACACTTTCAAATTTTAGCAATCAGGCGCCCACCTGGAAAACGAGGGAACACTTTCAAATTTTAGCAATCAGGCGCCCACCTGGAAAATGAGGGAATTCATTTCAGAGTCACTTCAAATCCACAAATATAAGAAACATCAGGAGCCCGCCTGAAGAACATGATCCATCTTTTCCAATTATATATTGAAGACCAAGTAAAATTCAAGGAAGATTCAAGACAAGAAGTAAATAGGATCTTGTATTTTCTTTCGCTTATGATGTAATCTTTCCTTTATATTTGATGTAATGGCAGGGACCGCGAACTGGAACTTCGACGGCACTCCAATCGACTCTCTACCTCGGTACCCCATTGTCTTTCTCACTTACGAACTACACGTGACCTGATTCCTTTGTAACCAAGGATCTGTAGGCAGCTCAAATACTAGGGCTCGGTCACATTCTCTTTCCTTCAATTTTTGTTTCCCCAAGTAGAGGTCGGGTCAAAAACATGTCTTGTTGTTCTTTGCCTGAAAACACTCCATGTTTCCCGTCAAAGAGGGGCAGTTGTAGACATGTAATTTTTGACCCACGTGTCAGAATTATCTCTAATAGTCATAGTACTTTCAGAATGATTATTGGAGCCTATTTTTATAGGAATTTACTTTATTAAATTTAATTCTATTTTAGGTGCAAAATTGAAAAATACAAAATATAGTCCCAACTTCTATATTTTAATATTATTAATTCAATCTAAAGGTTTTGTAGTTTGGGCATTTTAATTGGCTTTCATCTTTGTTTTTGGGCCCAATTGTATAAATTTTGTAACCCAAATACAAAGTCCAATTGCAACAGGGCAATAACCCACTCCCTTTCCTTATCTGCCATGAATGATAACAGAATTCTGACAGAATCTCTCTCCCCTCACGCAATATACACATATACGACCTCCCCACTGATTTCACTCAATACTAACAGATTTGGGGAGGATTCTGGAAGGTAGTGAGTTTTCTTGGAGAACAAGGATAGAAGATTTAAGAGGAGAGGGTCTGAGCAGTGAGAGAGAGAGAGAGAATTTTCACATGAGTGGGGAGGACAGTCGAGAAAAGAAATAGATAGAAACAAAATGAGCGATTTGAAGAAAGGTCTTTAGATTATTACAAGTTAGTTTAAAGCTCAGAAAACAAAAGCACCAAAAAAGAGAGCTCAGTCGATTTTAATTTCCTTCTTCTTCAATACGTCGAAAAAAACCCAAAAACAGAGGGACCTCTATCTCCACTTTATTCGACTTCAGTTCAAGTGTTTGGATTCGATTCAGCTGCTAGTTCAAGTTCCGGTCGCGATTCATTGTCCCTGTTGCTTGTATCGACGTTCAAAATCACTGCAGATTCTCATTCAGGTTCAATTCCTAATTCTTGCTCATCTTGTTTAGTATGATAAAAGTACAATAGAGTCGTGGGTGTTTGTCTCCAATTTGTTGATTTCATGAATTGATAAGCTCAAATTACACCATAACAAGTAATGTGAAGTGATTAATGTTTGAATCTGCGACCGCATAACTGATATGCGGTTCGCATTTTGGACCTAATTGTCAGAAACGTAGGATCAATCTGTGTTCAGTGTTGAATCTGCGACCACATAACTGATATGCGATCTGCATTTTTAACTTGATTATCGCATTTTTGACATTAAAACCTTGTCCCAGGACTCTGCTCCAATTTGCGATCTCGGCGTGCGATTTGCGGTTCGCATACATGATCTCCGATCGCAGATATGATCACATTTTGACCTTGAATACCGCCTAAGATCTTGTGCCGATTTGCGATCCTTTAGGCGCAGTATGCGGTTCACATGAGGGATATGCGATAGCATATCCCCATTTGCAATGATGTTCTGCTCTTTTCTTGTCTTCTATGGCTTTTGGGACCGGGTTTGGTTAAATGCATGAAATAAAAGTTAAAAGAACAAGGCCATGAACTGTATTTTTATTTTCCTTTAATTTAGATCTTATCTTCTTATTTTATCACAGTGCTCGCTAGTAGCATGTTTAGGCCGATCGCACTTGGGTAGGCAATACTAAGACGTTTTGTTAATTTTTGAGGTGAGAGGTCGTTCCCTAGTTGAATTTATCCGGGGAATACCCCGAAGGACTTATGTATTTGATATTTCGGGGAATGCCCCGAGGTATTTGTATGTGAAGACCAAAAGTGAAACTTGTAGTGTTTCAGTTTTAGTTTTATTTTCCTTTTTATTAGGTGGGAATGACCTCGAACCTCTTGTGCGTTTGTTTTTCTCTTGTTTGTGTTTGTCTCAATTCGAATATTCTAAAAGCCAACTAAATCGAGTACGGAACCGTGACTTTCATGGGACCCGAGGAATGCCTAACACCTTCTCCCCGAGTCAAATGAACCCCCTTACCCAAATCTCTGGTATGAACTTGGCATCGAGTCTAAGTTCTAAAATGGTGGCCTGGCACACCGGAACTAATTGTCAGGTGGCGACTCTAAACTTTTCTGATTAATCCATCCCTTTGTCACTTTCCAAATTGGAAACCCCTTCACGAGCTCTATTAAGCCTTTATTTAAAAGGGTTCAGTAAAGTCTCGCCCAGAAAAAAGGAGGAGTGACACTTTGTCAAGTTTTTGAAAAATGAGATTTGAGTTTCAAGTGTTGAATTGGACTCAGATTTTGAAACTAATCACATATAAGAACTTGTGGGGTAATGGGTAATCGAAATCTACCATTGGAACCGGGTTTTGATGGGACGGGCCCCCGGATGACTTTTGTTGACTTCTTAGGAAAATTGTAAAGATCTTAGCTTTATCTCTTTTAATTGATTTCCATTGCATTATTTGATGATATTAAGTCAAGTTTTGTTAGATTTGAGTCGCGTGGAGGCAAATTATAGAGGAAAAGCTACTTCCGATGGTTGAATTGGCCTAGCTGAGGTAGGTACCTCACCTAACTTTGTGTGGGGAAACTGTCCCTTAGGATTTGGGATTGATTGTGTCATTTTTGTTATGTGAAAGCCTTGTACGAAAAGTGATGAGTGGGTACATGAGTTGTATGTGGCATTTGACTGGTTTAGGCTACTTACACTCTTTCCATGCTTTAATTGAATTGTCATATCGTGTTCTAAATTCTCATTTCCAATCTGCTCTTATATCTGTTAGCCGATATTCACATGCCTTAAATGACTTTGTTAACACTTGTTCACATCTTATGCTTTAGTTGAACTTATTGCCTTTCTCATTGTTACATGTTATCTCTTTCATTATTGATTTATCATTATTTGAAGTTATTGTTACATGTTATCTGTTTCATTATTGATTATCACTATTTGAAGTCATTGTTACATGTTTTCTCTTTCACAGTCGATTATCCTTATTTGAAGTCATCGGTGGTATAAGGTGTCTCTTCTATTGTGAGTTATTCTTATTTTGTATCGTGGTTACACATTATCCTTCTCATTGTTTATTTATTGGTGCTGAAGTTGTGAAAGCCGTTATCACATTGAAGCGAAGTGTAATTGTTGAGACATCTTTCTTGTTGAGAATTTTACATTCCTTGTTATTGTTGATGTTCTTGTACATATTGTGGTTGAGCCATGGGCTATTTTCATGAAAACATTGATGTTGTTGATTATTGGCAAGTTGTGACATATGCGCGCTTGTTGTGCGAGTTGTTATTGTGATGTGATATTGACGAGCATGCGGGGGTATAAGGATATGGGTTAATGTGCAAGCGGCAGCATAATGTGGGACTTATGTGCATGTTGCTTGTAAGGGAATTAACTGAAGTCACGCGGTGTCATAAGGTAGACTAAAGTGCGTGTACCTATTTTGGGCAAAAGTGTTTTCAAAACTATTTAAATGTAAGCCTCACGCGGCGATATAAAGAAAGATTGTGATTGAGATTGTGAATTGTGAATACGAGACGGTACCCGATTGTGATTCTTGAAATATACGAGGAGGTACCTCGGTTGTGATTCTTATTGTACACGAGGCGGCATCTCGTTGTGATTCTTGTTGTTTATCTCGTGTGGCAAAGAATTATTTAGTAGGAACATTTCTTGTTGTTTTGTTCTTCCTTGTTCTATAGTTATTTTCCGTATATGAACATTGTGGTTCTTTTCAATTGCTTCCTTGTTGTTATCTCTATGCTTACAATCCGTTCACTAGTCTATGTTACTAACTTGCTTCATATTACTTATTGCTCCCATTTTTCATTGCTTCTTGTTATTACGTTTTCATTCGGTTTATTATATCCTTGTGGGTGTCTTGATCTGGCCTCGTTACTACTCTACCGAGGTTTGGCTTGGCACTTACTGGGTTCCGTTGTGGTGTAGTCATACTAATCTTCCGCGCATTGTTTTGTGCAAATCCAGGTGCGTCTTCCCGTGCCGGTGTCACGCCCCGACCTCGGGGAGCACAAATGGCGCTCGACGGTGCCGGTGTCGAGCAAGCATGCATAATGCCATCTACCCAAATCACCCATGAATAAAGTGAATAATACATTTCATTAATTATATAGTAAGAGGTCATGTGAATAGCGTCAGTTCGTTTACATTAGTTATGTCATCAACAAGTCTCCAAAATAGTACATTGTACAATCATAGTTAAAGTGGAATAGATGATACGATTACAACATTTTTAGATTAACATTTCCAAAAAAATGTTACAACCCACACTATGTCTACGGAGCCTATAACAAGAACAAAAGAGTGATATGACAATGGGGCTCACCAGGTCAGCTGAGGAGAGGGTGTGCTGCTATCACTGAGCAATGCCACATGCTATAGAACCACCTGCATCCATTAAAGATGCAGCGCCCTGGTAAAAGGGACGTTAGTACATATGGAATATTACTACTATGTAAAACTAAACACCTTTTCAATAGAACGAGTTATAGTAAATGGAGAATAAAACATGAAATAAATAAGAGACTCAAACAGCATCAAGGTATCAAGTTAGGGGAAAGGTAAATTTCATGTAAGTTTCAATAATTTAAGTTGGGAGATCATTAGCATCGATACACCACCGAATTTTAGCACGGAGTCCGATCACAACCCAAATAGCAAAGCCGTCTCACCCCGAGACATATACTCACAATACCACCATGTGCGTGGTATGACGTCCGATCTCAGCTCGATTGGCTAAGCCGTCTCACCACAATGTCGTGTAGGTCGACATCATATCACATCTCGCTAGAAAAAATCTCATCCCATTTAAGGGAAACATCTCAACACACCATTCTCATCCCATATAAGGGGAAACAATCTCATCACATTAACATGGGGATTTGCCCCTCAATCAGTCATACACTGGCACGTGTAGTTTCAGGGTTAGGTTGTTCCGACCTACCTTTCCTCGGTGGCTAAGCGATACTCCGAAGGCATTTATTATTAAAAGGATTTACAACTTATTTCATCTTCTTTTACATGTCATTCATTTTATTGGCACTAGTGGCTATAAGCGCAATGTCATTCTTGGCACGTTGGTCGCACATCCTATTTCATGTTCTTTTCTTTCACTTTCAAATTTCATCATGGAAAATTAACGGCAAGGCCTTTCTAATTAAGACTTTAAACACATATTTGAGAAATTTAGGGTCTTAGGCACATAAGATTTCTCACATAATTTGATGTGATCACTTTCATTTGGGTTTGACTTGAAGTCACAACTTTTTAATACATACTCATACCTTGAACACACTTCCGAATAATAACATAATATGATAAGAATATTCCGAAACACATTTTGAACATATTCATATATATACATCTTCCAACACCAAACTTATTCAAAAAAATTAATTCATAATGGACAACTCGGGACTTACAAGAACATCGTTGGAATTCAATTCTAAGAGAGAAGTTTAGTCAACATACTTTGCTTTGAGCTTTCCTTAATTCATTACACCATTCCGAAAATCCTAGAAATTTTGATTATTTAGAGATATTGCCAAATTGAAGAAAAAGTAAGAAGGAGTTCATAGTTCCAGCTCACTTGAGCATATTATCAAACACTAGGTGTGCATTAAGGTTTCAAGGTCCTCCTATGGTGGATTCTTTCATCCCACTATCAAAACTTTACCCAAATAAGCTCAACAATTTTTCCACTACCATTGATGGTACATGCATGTAAAATTCACAACTCCCACACCCAAGAATTTTCTTGGCTTATTACCTATTATCAATTAAAATCACGAAATTGAGGTAGGATGAAGACCTAGTGAATTCTTCTTGTAAATTCTTCAATTTGAGCAAGAATTGATGAATTATGACCTTAGGAACGTTCCCTCTCACTGTATGGCACTCTTTCTCTCTAGAAATATAAATTTTAACCTTCTAAAATGACCGCTAAGGCTTTTTTATAAGAATTATGTCGGGTTCAAAATTATAAAAAATGAAGCACTGATGCAGATATGCGATTGCATAATGCTTCTGCGTCCGCAAAATGGGCCGCATAATGGCCCTCCAGAATTGGGCATCCCTACCTCACTCTGCGACCAGTCTGCGGTCCGCAGACCTATTCTGCTGTCGCATAATGCGTCGCAGAACTTTCCTCCGACATTTTTTTGTGCTGGATCTATGAGGGGTAATGCGGCCCGCAAAATTATTACGCGGTCGCATAATGGTCCAAAAATTTGCCCAAATTTCTGCCTCAGTCTGCGACATATCTGCGATCTGCAGATCAGTTCTGCCACCGCATAATGGACCGCATAAATGCTCTGTAGTTCCAAAATTTTTCTTTAACTCCCCAACACACTGATCATTCTTCAACACATAAGTCTACTTCGGCACCACGAAACGCCGTGTTTTAGATAAACCTTTTATGGGCCCTTACAGTCGGACGTTAGAGTTGATTTTCATAGCTGCTTTTGGAGACTTCAAGGTATAACTGCTCTACGTCCGGGCCTCATAGTTCCCTTTTGTTTTAGCCATTCCACTATTTCTTTATTGTTTCAAACAATATTGTAGTTCGCGACTAATAGTACTGTCTTGTAGAGCTTATGACTCCGTTCCACCATATTTTGGGAAAAATGTTGGCTATTGTACTCTTGAATTATCATTATAGTATGAAGGTTTTATTTGAAGTTTTAGTAGTACTTCCGCTATTTTTCTATGCATGTTTGGCTTACCTAGTCGTAGACAATAGGTGCCATCACGACATCCTGCGTAGGAAAATTGGGGTCGTGATATTTAGAGAGAGAAGGGTCAACCCCACATCTAATACACTTCAAGGTACGATTCCTTGGTACATCTATGATGTTATAACACTATTATGTATTAGAACTAAAATATATATGGATCCAATCCATAGGAATTCACTTGAATCATGATGAATCACCAAGAAGACCAAAAAAAAAAAAAAGAAGAGATTTTCTAGGGTTTCCTTCAAAAGGTAAATTCTTCTACTCCAACCTCGTTTATGATATATAAATTAGTATATATATGGAATTCATGATAGAAGTAGTTGAATGTGAGTAATTATGAAACCTAGTTAGATATTAATGGTTGGTGATTAGGGAAGACATGAATAGTAACTTGGGGTATTAAACGAAGATTGTTTAGTTGTTTATAATCCTAATAGACTATTAAGTACTATAAATGAGATTTTTACGAATGGTCAAACACATTTGGTAAGAAAGATGAACCCTAAGTACCTATAGTCAACGGTAAAGCCCTAAATGAGTATTGTTGAGCAACTACTGACTTATGATGGATATAATTGTGTAGATTGTGGTTAGTTGAAGACCATCGATACTTGTGGTAATGTTTTGGGAGAATATTGAGGTATGTTGAAACCTACTACTCATGGAGTTTTTCCTCCTAAATGTATATCATAAAATGGTTTAAAACTTGACTTCTAATTATGGATCCTTGCTCGTGGGGACGAGCGGGTTGGGATCCTTGCATTAAAAATATTTAAGTGCTATTCATGATTTTTCTATTGAAAATATAAAGTGTAATATTTTTGAAATATCTTTACATGCTATAGTGGTACTTGTTGAACTAAAAGATAAATTCTATTTGTGTTAATTTCTTTTAACATGAAATTGAAGAAGGTTTTCATTTGATTTTTGTTCAAATGGTTAGATCAGCTATGAAAATCGTGGTTTTATTTTATGTATATTTCTTGAGGCTTAAAATCTATGAATCAATTTTAGAAAAGTCAAATATATTAGGATTTACTAGTGGAGACCACTATGATTGGTTCGAATTTTGAATTTGTTATCATGAAACTACACGTACCGGTATAGGGACACATTCCAAGGTTAAGCTGAGGTTTGTGGGATAGAGTTTCCTAATTTGTTGGCAAATTATCATTACTAAATGTAATCAGGTTAAGTCAACTCGCACGCTACTACGAGAAGCCCCTGAACAAAAATACATGTGGCTAGGTTGATCACCTAGTATTGTCTATTATGTCGGTGTCTGCACAGTGCTCCCGCTAAAGGTAAACCTCATATGATTTTGGTTCAACTTAAATTCTAAATAAGACTACTTTGAAATGTGTTTCACATGATTATTTTATTTCCTTGTGTAACTTATGAATTGATATAAATTCTTCCTTGTTATATCGATGCTTTGCATATCTCTTGATCCTTTTTTATTTTCATCTTGTCACACTCTTCGGGGAAATGATTCATGATTCGTACTAGGCATGTGGAGCTTAGGCCCTACGGCCAAATTTTCCTTTCTGTTTTCAAGCACCGATCATAAGCAGTGTAAGCTTGTGGTTAGGATAGTTCCACATCTCCAACTTATTCTTTTGGTGAGACTCCGCACTTGATATCGTGGAGAAATATTTAGTTTATCCTTTTGAGTCATCAGGCCTATCACGGTCGTCTATATTTATTCTGTGTCAAAGTGATTCCATAGACAGTATTGTATTCTTTTGGATTGTAAACCATGGTTACTCATATGAAATGCATGAATGAACAATTACATTTGTGTATTTTGTTTAATTAAAGAGAATTTTATTAAAGCTTAAGTTTCATGCATGAATTTTATTGTTTAAACTGCTTATGTTTCCAAAAGCTTCCACATGCATATAAGAGAGGATTTATATATGGGTTTGGTTCGCTCGGGTCAGATAGTGTGTCGAGTGCCGGTCACGTGGATCTTGGGTCGTGACGAACTTAGTAGCAAAGAACTAGGTTCTAAGTCGAGTCCTAGGATGTCTATGGAATCGTTTCTAGTAGAGTTCTCTTTATCAGTGTGTTATGCACCATACTTATATCGAGAAGGCTTCACAGACATTATTAGGACGTCACGTTCTTTCTTCACACTCTAGATAGTGCGTTAAATCATGAAACATGATGTAAAATTCTTATCTACATCGAATTTCCAACGAGATCGGCGAAGAAGAGTGATAAGCATATCTTGAGATTCATGTAATGATACTAGATACTAGAGGAGTAGCCAAGAAGGTATTAGTAGACCTCCATTAAAATATAAAGTCAAAGGTCGAAAATGAATTGAAATAGGTACAACCCGAAGGAGGAATTAGTGGATTAGAATAATTAGATAAGCGCTAATATTATATCTTAATGAAGATGAGATTTGAATATTATTATATGTCATCGTAACAACATCGAGAAGCACTGGAAGTTGCGGTATAAAAACAAATAAGGGTATCTTAAGAATGCATGGCCTAAGGATATGTTTAAAATCGCTTGAGGACAAAGACAGTCAGTCATTGTGATGGCCACCAATTGTGAAGAACGAGTGGAATATGGACCCAATTGGTAAAGGAATAGAAGTCAGCTAACCCAATAACAAGTGTTAGTACGACTCGTAGGAATGAGGCATGGTTGGAATTGTAAAGGCATTATTATGAGAATGTTCTGGTAATAAGAACATGATGGAGACTTGATGGGACAGGTTATGGTCATTATTATATCACATGAGTTAGCAGACGAGTGTATAGAGTATCAAGGCATTTTTCGAATGATCAAGGCAACAAGAATGACATTAATTGTTAATAACGAGTGTAGATATACATGGGAATAGTATAAAGGTGCATAAATGGTAAGTGGAATACATGCCAAGGCACAAGGTGTACAAAAGTCGTAAAGGAGTAACATGAATTGTTTATACAGGCAAGCTTTCATGAAAGCACAACATGAAACTTGTCTAGATGAGGTGTATCTCATTTTAACATTAATATATTCATGAAAGATAAAGCTTTGAGAATAAGCCCTAGAATGCGCACGTGGGCTTGGTTTAATAATCTATATGGCATATAATGATAGACCATGAAATGCTTGTATTTATTATTGCGAAAATAAGATTTACTATGATAAAACAACACCAAATTGATGTATTGTTTTCTTTCGTAAAGGTGTTGTAGTTGTTCAAACTGTTTAGCATGGATTCAAGGGCGCTAAGGAGTCGTACTTGTCGATGATATATTCAGGCTTCGACTTAGAGGCCTAAATGAGTTGTACTTGCCGATGACATATTTGAGTATGGACTCGAGCATAACAGAGTCATACTTGTCGAAAATATGTGAATATGGACTGATGAAAATCACAATAGAGTTTTACTAGCCGAAAGTATATTTGAGCATGGACTGAGGAGTGTGACGTTAAGTAGATTACAAGGATTATACATATGTAAAGGAGTGACGCGTTAATCATATTATTGTTGTGAGGGAAGAGAAAGATGACAATTAGCAACATGAGTTACGATTAGGTGGTGTCGTGGTACATAAATCGAGAAGAAACTAAAAGAGCTCTGATGAGCGTGACGATCCCATCTTATCATCGGAATCAGAAGGTAACATAAGTATTGTGATGACCCGATAGCCTTTATTTTCATATTATGAGACCTAAATTGGCATTCCTCGATTTGCGTGCATAGTCCATGTCTTATGTCGAAAACATTTTATGTGAAAAATTGAAGAAAGAATGAATTTTGGCCTTAAAAATGATTTGAGTTGACTATGGTCAGCATTTTGGGTAAACGGACCGGGATCGGTCTTTTGATGGTCCCTGTGGGTCCATATTGTGATTTTGGACTTGGGTGTATACCCAAAATTGAATTTCACCGTCCCTAAATTGTTTTGACGTGATTTGTTGAAAGCTGATAATTTGAAGGTTTAAAGAATTCCGAAGTTTGACCGTTGGTTGACTTTATAGCTACCGGGTTCAGATTTTTGTTCAAGACCTTCGTATAGGTTCATTTTACCATTTAAAACTTGTCTGCAAAATATGGTGCAAAACGGATTTGATGTAATATAATTCGAATGCTCGATTCTGAATTTGAAAGATCGTAAGTTTTTTTGAAAATTTCATGCATTTTTATGTCCGATCCGTAGTTCTAGGTGTTATTTTGGTGTTTTGATCACGCGAGCGAGTTCGTATGATGTTATTACACTTGTGTGCATGCTTGGTTTCGAGCCCGAGGGGCTCGGATGAGTTTCGCATATGCTATGGGTTATTTTTGGGCTTAGAGGTTGCAACTTAAGCTAAGTTTTTGCTGTCTGGTGCAATGTGCTTCTCGATCGCGAAGCCTCTCTCGCTATCGCAAATGGGAATCTGGGTTGGAGAGGAAATTACTCATCGCGAACGCGAGGAGTTGGTAGCAAACACAAAGTAGTGGGGGGTTTACCTTCGCGATCGCGACCCTCCTTGCACAAACGCGTAGTATTAGAGTAGTGAACTGGGGGAGTTGGTCAATTACTCTACGCGAATGAGAGCCCAGGCTTGCAAACACGAAGGCCGGGGGGACAGGCCATCACGAACGCAAAGTGTTTCTCGCGAAGGCCACTTGCGCCGCTTTTCTTCGCGACCGTGTCAGGCCCTCGCGACCGCGAAGAAGGCCCGACGCCCAGGAATTTAAATATCCCAAAATCGGGATTCAACCCAATTTCACCATTTTCAAGTTTCAACTCGGCCTAGAAGGACTTTGGAAGAGGTTTCTCATCCCAAATTCACAGCTTAGTATATTTCAACTTGTTTCTTCCATTTTCATAACCACCCATTGATTTAAACCTTTAATATATGCTTTTTCATGGTAGGAATTAGGGATATAGGTAGAAATTGAGAGTTTTGAGAAATTGAGATTTAGACCTCAAATTGAGGTTGTATTTCCAAACTAATCACATAATAGGGCTCGAATTGACTTTTATTGATTTTTTCAAAAAACATTAAATATTGAATCTTTTTCACTCGTGGGTAGTTTCTAAAGCTTATTTTGAACTATTTGAACTATATTTGGTTAGATTTAATTTGATTGGAGGTTAATTCTAGAGGAAAGCCACAGTTGAGCATTGATTTGGTTGCGGAGTGAGGTAAGTGTCGTGGTCAACCTTCACTTGAGGCATTAGGACTTGTTAGTCTATTTTCTATGTGTTTTACGTGTGGGAACAACGTATTGTGAGGTGACGAGTTCTTATAGTTGTTATTGGGTTAAAGCATGCGGGTGGAACTTGTTTCTTTATATTTTATTGCTTTGTTAATTATGATATCTATGCTTAGGTTAGATTATTACTTCTTTGACTATTCGTTTCGTAATTATTTCTTATTTCATAGTTCTTGAATATTTTTGGAACTTGAAGTTTGGTATCATGGAATCATATTTGACGTTAAATTTATTCTCCGCGTTATTTATTACTCGAATTCATATTATCGTTATTACATGTCACGACCCTACCCCAAACCCGGTCGTGATGGTGCTTCTCGTGAAGACAAGGCCAGCCAATTCAAACCAAATCTCATTTTTAATCAGTTAATTAACAAGGAAACAATACAAGTATAGTTTATGAACAATCACTTGCAAAAAACATAGCTAACCATCCCGACTACAGCCCAAATCGGGGTGTCACCAGTCATGAGCAACTATGAACCCTAATAACAAGTCTACTAAATACAACATCTGGCACAATTGTTTGAAGAATATATAAGCAACGAGATAAAAGAGATACGGGGCTCCGGACGCCAGCGGCTACCTCGTAGTCTCTGACTCACCGCCTAGCTGGGAGGAATCAGCACTCCGAAGCGGAACCAACAATGCCTGAATCTGCACACATGGTGCAGGGAGTAATGTGACTACTCCAACTCAGTGAGTAATAAGCATAAATAACGACTGAAAGTAAAAAAACAGACAAAGCACAAGGCATTCTATAATGAAGCATTTAAAACATCATTCGCAAACAGTAAATCAGTGAAAAATCAAGTAAAATCTCCTTTCAACAGGTAAAAACATGTAATCATTTAGGTAAATAATGTGAAGTAAAACATCGCCCTTCGGGCAATATATATATATCAACAAATTCGCCACTCGGGCAATATCATAAAACCATACCAGCCCCTCGGGCTCAAATCTCAAAACAATATCGGCCCCTCGGGCTATCACATGGAACAGTATCAGCCCCTCGGGCTATCACATAGTACAACATCAGCCCCTCGGGCTATCACATAATACAACGTCAGCCCCTCAAGCTATATTTCACATCACAATGGGTACCCGCGCTCACAGGAGGTGTACAAACTCCGGGTGGGGCCCCTTACGGCCCAAGCGCAATATCAAGCCACCTCGTAGTATATATCTAGGCCCTCGGCCTCATATCAATCAAGCCACCTCGTGGCATATATAAAGTATCTCAGGCCCTCGGCCTCATATTAGTCACAAGCCACCTCGTGGCATACAAAGTATCTCAGGCCCTCGGCCTCATATCACTCAGTAAAACCTCACATCTGGCCCTCGGCCGCACTCAGTCAGAAAAATCACTACAAGCCCCTTGGGTTCAGTAAAACAGTAGTTCTCAGCTAAAAACATCATTAAAATATTATTTAAGTCTCAAAACTGAGTAAAACTGGCTGAGTTGTAAAACATTGAAAACAACATGACTGAGTTCAAGAAATAAGTCAAAATAGTGAGGAAACAGTGATAAAAATCCCCGAAGGGTTCAAATAATTGGCACGAAGCCCAAATATGGCAATCAGCCTAAATCAGGAAGATAACAAATAAAAGTTTCAGTCAAATACGCAGTAAAATCATCAATCGGGATGGACCAAGTCACAATCCCTAGTAGTAAAAGACCCCATGCTCATCATCGAGCATGTGCCTCACCTCAATATAGCACTACGATGTACAAATCCGGGGTTTCAAAATCTCAGAACGTCATTTACAATCACTACTCACCTCGAACTGTCTAAATCCCTAGCCCGCGACGCCATTGCCCCTCGAATTAGCAAGACCCGAGCCCGGGTCCACTTCTCGAAGTTTAAAAATTTTCACATCAACGAGTTCCCTATCTCCCAACGAGTTCGACCATACCAATATTATCGAATTCCGACATCGGATCGACCTCCAAACCTTTAAATCTAAACTTAAGGATTTTTCACAAGTCTTCCAACTTAATTCACCAATTAAATACTAAATATAGCGACATACTGGGGTAATTTGACCAAAGTTGAGTTAAGAACACTTACCCCGATGTTTCCCTTGAAAGCCTCCCAAAAATCGCCTCGAAATCAGCTTCAATCCGAGCTCTATAGCTCCAATTATGTTTAAGATGGCCGAAATCCCCTCCTTTATGAATTTTTCCAAGAAGGTCTCCTTTGGATATAGCTTTTGAGGTTGATTTTGCTGTGGTTTAGGGTGCTTTGGAGGTGTTTCTCTTAGATGGTAATGATAGTGGATTTTGCATGGCCAATGGGTACTGGTTTCTATTTATAAAGGGCCAAAAATCGGGACAAAAATGCCCCAGTCGGGTTTAAAATGCGACCGCATATCCACCGCATATCCAACATGCGATCCGCATCTTCGCTATGGCCATCGCAGATCGTAACCCTAGCCTTCACCACAGTTTAGTGTGAAGCATGGTTTGCGGTCCGCATCTCCGCCTTTTTTACCACATTTTTTATGTTGATTTTTTGCCAGAAATCTGTCTCGGTTTCCGGTCTTAGTGTGGTGGATATGCGGTCCGCATTGTGGAAATGCGACCGCATTTGTGACCGCATTCTTGACGTCATTCTTTGCCCAGAAAACTGTCTGGGTTTGCGATCTGGGTGTGTGGTTTGCGGCTCGCATACTGGGTTTGCGATAGCATATCCCGCTTTGCGATGTCTCTTTATTCTTTTACAAAATTGTAACTTTTGGTTTTTCTGCAACTTTTCCTAGGGCGAAATAGTCCGTTTAGCCACCCTAAACTCACCCGAGGCCACTGGGACCCCAACAACCCATGCCAACATATCCCATAACGTTATTTGAATTTTTTCTAACCTTCAGAACGCTCAAACAACCTCCCAACACCAAATTCCCTTCGGATTCAAGCCTAAGAATTTCAAAATCTTCTAAGTTACTCTTTTAATCGAAAACCCAATCAGACCATGTCCGAATGACATGAAATTTCGCACACACATCCCAAATAACATAACGAAGCATAATAAGGTAGAAATGGGGAAAACAGAGCGGTAACTCATGAGACGATTGGCTGGGTCGTCACATTCTCCCCCACTTATACAAACGTTCGTCCTCGAACGAGTCAAGAAATGTACCTGAAGCTTCAAATAGGCAAGGATATCTGCTCCGCATCTCACGCTCAGTCTACCAGGTACCCTCCTCCACGGGTCGACCTTTCCGCTGCACTTTCACTAAAGCTATATCCTTTGACCTCAACTTCCGAACCTGACGACCCAAAATCGCCACTGGCTCCACATCATAGGTCAAATCATCGTCCAACTGAATTGTGCTGAAGTCCAAGATATGAGACGGATCCCCAATATACTTCCGAAGCGTAGAAACATGAAATAGTGGGTGTACACTCGACAGGCTGGATGGCAAAGCAAGCTCATAAGCCACCTCCCCAATTCTCCGAAGCACTTCAAATGGCCCAATGAACCGAGGACTCAATTTTCCTTTCTTCCCGAATCTCATAACACCTTTCATGGGTGAAACCTTCAGCAGGACCTTCTCACCAACCATGTAGGACACATCTCGGACATTCCTATTGGCATAACTCTTCTTCCTCGACTAGCCTCTCCTGGATTGTTTTCACTTCTCTAGAGCATCCTGAACCAAGTCAGGCTCCAATAGCCTAGCCTCGCCGGGCTTGAACCAACCAACCGGAGATCTACACTGCCTCCCGTACAGAGCCTCATACGGAGCCATCTGTATACTCGACTGGTAGCTGTTGTTATAAGCAAACTCTGCAAGCGGTAGAAACTCATCCCATGAACCTCCGAAATCAATGGCACATGCACGTAACATGTCCTCCAGTATCTGAATGGTACGCTCGAACTGCCCATCCGTCTGAGGATGAAAACCTGTGCTCAACTCCACCTGAGTACCCAACTCCCTCTGCACGGCTCTCCAAAACTGCAAAGTGAACTGGGTACCTCTATCCGAAATGATAGAAACTGGAACACCGTGCAGCAGAACAATCTCTCGGATATAAATCCTTGCCAACCGTTCTGAAGAATAGGTAGTACACACAGGAATGAAGTGCGCGAACTTGGTCAGCCGATCCACAATCACCCAAATAGCATCGAACTTCTTCAAAGTCCGTGGAAGTCCAACAACAAAGTCCATAGTAATCAGCTCCCACTTCCACTCAGGAATAGTCATCTGCTGAAGTAAGCCACCCGGTCTCTGATGTTCATATTTTACCTGCTGACAGTTGAGACACCGAGCTACGAACCCCACAATATCTCTCTTCATTCTTCTCTACCAATAGTGTGTCCTCAAATCCTAATACATCTTCGCGGCACCCGGATGAATGGAATACCGCGAGCTACGGGCCTCCTCCAGAATCAACTCCCGAAGCCCATCCACATTGGGTACACAAATCTGGCCCTGCATCCTCAACACTCCATCATCGCCGATGGTGAAAACTCTAGCATCGTTATACTGAACTCTGTCCCTAAGGACAAGCAAATGCGGATCGTCATACTGGCGCTCCCTGATGCGATCATATAACGAAGACTGAGAAACCATGCAAGCCAACACCCGACTAGGTTCCGAAATGTCTAATCTCATGAACCTATTGGCCAAGGCCTGAATATCAACAGCAAGGGGTCTCTCCCCAACTGGAATATATGCTAAACTCCCCATACTCACTGCCTTTCGGCTCAAAGCATCGGCCACCACATTGGCCTTTCCTGGATGGTATAATATAGTGATATCGTAATCCTTGAGCAACTCGAACCATCTCCGCTGCCTCAAATTAAAATCCTTTTGCTTGAACAAATGTTGGAGGCTGCGATGATCAGTAAACACCTCACAAAACATGCCATACAAGTAATGCCTCCAAATCTTCAGTGCGTGGACTATGGCAGCCAGCTCCAAATCATGCACGGGGCAGTTCTTTCTCATGGGGCATCAACTGACGAGAAGCATAAGGAATAACCCTACCCTCCTGCATCAATACACAACCAATCCCAAATCTTGAAGCATCACAATACACAGTATATGCACCTAAAGCTGATGGCAAAACCAATACTGGAGTTGTGGTCAAGGCTGTCTTGAGCTTCTGAAAGCTCTCTTCGCACTCGTCCGACCATACAAAAGGAGCACCCTTCTGGGTCAATTTGGTCAAGGGCGATGCAATGGATGAGAATCCCTGGACAAACCGGCGATAATAGCCTGCCAACCCAAGAAAGCTACAAATCTCTGTGGCTGAGGACGGTCTAGGCCAACTCTGAACCGCCTCTATCTTCTTTGGATCAACCTGTATACCCTCGCTGGACACTACGTGCCCCAAGAAAGCCACTGAACCGAGCCAAAACTCACACTTAGAGAATTTTTCATAAAGCTTCTCCTCCCTCAATCTCTGCAATACAACTCGCAAATGCTCCGCGTGCTCCTCCTGACTACGCGAGTACACTAGAATATCATCAATGAATACAACAACGAAAGAATCTAGATAAGGTCAGGATACATTGTTCATCAACTGCATGAACGCTGTTGGAGCATTGGTTAGCCCGAAATACATATCAAGAAACTCATAGTGACCATATCTAGTTCGGAAAGCAGTCTTAAGAATATCTGAATCTCTGATCTTCAACTGGTGATAACCTGAACGGAGATCGATCTTGGAGAACACTCGCGCTCCGTGAAGCTGGTCAAACAAATCATCAATGCGAGGCAAAGGATACTTGTTCTTGATTGTTACCTTGTTCAATTGCCTGTAATCAATGCACATTCTCATCGTTCCATCCTTCTTCTTCACAAACAGAACCGGTGCACCACAAGGTGACACACTAGGCCTAATGAACCCCTTATCTAGGAGTTCCTGAAGTTGCTCCTTCAATTCTTTCAACTCTGCTGGTGCCATACGATACGGTGTAATAGAGATGGGCTGAGTGCCCGGCACCAGGTCAGTACCAAAATCAATATCCCTGTCCAGTGGCATGCCTGGTAGGTCTGCGGGAAATACACCGGGAAAATCCCTCAATACTGGAACAGATTCAATGCTTGGAGTCTCAGCTCCAACATCCCTCACAAATGCTAGGTATGAAAGGCAACCCTTCCCAACCATACGTTGTGCCTTCAAGAATGATATCACTCTACTAGGAATGTAATCAGTCACACCACGCCACTCGATTCGCGGCACACCCGACATAGCCAAGGTAACTATCTTAGCATGACAGTCTAGAATAGCACGACACAAAGATAACCAATCCATGCCTAAAATGACATCAAAGTCCACCATGCCCAATAGCAATAGGTCCACTCGTGTATTCAGACCCCCCTAATAGTCACTACACATGACCGGTACACACGGTCTACAACAACAGTATCGCCCACCGGGGTAGACACATGAACAGGTAAAGCAAGAAACTCCCGGGGCGTACCCAAGTAATAAGAAAAATATGAGGACACATATGAATAGGTGGAACCGGGATCAAATAATACAGATGCATCCTTGTGGAAGACTGAAACAATACCTATAATGACGGCATCTGAAGCACTGGCATCTGTCCTGCCTGGAATAGCATAGAATCGAGCCTGGCCACCGCCTGATCGACCTCCCCCTCTGGGGCGGCCCCTGGCTGCTTGACCTCCGCCCCTAGCTGGCTGGGCGGGTGGTAAAGTAATTGGAGCAAAAGTCGAGGGCTGTCCCCTCTGCTGGGACGATCTAGCACCATGATGAGAGCACTGCCTCCACATGTGGCCCATCTCGCCACACTCATAACGGCTCCCTAGTTCTAGAGAAGAGGAATGAAGGGAACCTTTCGCACCGGAGTGTCTAGCAGGTGCACTCGGCATAGAAGTACCCTGGACTGACGGAGCACGAGCTGGAAGGGCACTGAGTTATGACTGGCCCTGCTACAACCCATGATAACCACGACCTGCAGATGCCCCACGGTACTCTAGACGGGCTGTCTGAGCGGGCCTGAAGGAATGACCTCTACCCTGCTGAAACTGGCCTCTCGAAGGAGCACCACTGTAACTACCTGATCCTCGAGGCCTCTTAGCCTCCCTCTCCTCTCGCTCCTGATGGCGAACCGTTTCAACCTTGCGAGCTATATCAACCACCTCCTCGGAAGTAGCGCCCAACACTCTCTCCCTGGTCATAAGAATACGGAGATGATAGTTAAGGCCATCGACAAACCTCCTGATCCTTTCACGATTAGTCAGAACCATCCAGACAGCATGACGAGCCAACTCAGAGAACCTCGACTCATACTGACACACAGTCATATCCCCCTGTTGCAGCCATTCTAACTGTCTACGCAGCTCCTCTCTGCGGGACTGCGGCACATACTTCTCCAAGAAAAGAGCGGAGAACTGCTGCCAAGTAAGGGGCGCTGCATCAACCGGTCTGCGCCTCTCATACGCCTCCCACCAAGTGAAGGCAGCTCCCGTAAACTGAAAGGTGGTGAATGCCACACCACTAGACTCAAGAATCCCGGCTGTCCGGAGCATTCGCTGACACTTGTCAAGAAAACCCTGGGCATCCTCTCCCTCAGCACCACTGAATGACGAAGGCTGGAGTCTGCCAAACCTCTCAAGACGACGCTGCTCATCATCTGGCATAACTGGTACCGTGAACTCCTTAGCTGGTGCAACCGTCTGGGCTGGAGGTGGCCCCTGCACTGCCTGCTCAGGTGTGCGAGCAGCGGGGGTCTGATTGCCTCCCCCGGCTTATGAAGTAGCTGCTGCTGTGGTGGCTGAGACTGCCTGAGCCAGGCCCGTGCAAATTGATAATATCTGAGCCAAGGTCTCCTGAAGACCTGGAATAACGATAGGCACAGCTGGTGCCTGAGCCAGTGCCACTGGAGCCTGATCTTGAGCTGGAGCAGCTGGTGGATCGACAGGTGCTGCCCTAGCTGCTCTGCCTCTGCCACGACCACGACCGCGTCCACAGCCTCTGGTGGTCTCAGTGGGTGGCACTGGTGCTCGTCCACCTCGTCCGGTATCTCGCGTCCTCACCATCCGTGAGAGAATAGGATAACATAAGTTTTTAGTGCTCGGATCAACAAGCTCGCACGACAAGAATTTCAAGAATATGAAGTTTTCCTAAAAAGGTTCCGCAACCTCTCGATGATAAATACGGACGTCTCTGTACCGATCCGCGAGACACTACTAAACCCGCTCATGACTCGTGAGACCTATGTAACCTAGGCTCTGATACCAAGCTGTCACGACCATACCTTGAACGCGGTCGTGATGGCGCCTCTCGTGAAGACAAGGCCAGCCAATTCAAACCACATCTCATTTTTAATCAGTTAATTAACAAGGAAACAATACAAACATAGTTTACGAACAATCACTTGCGAAAAACATAGCTAACCATCCCGACGACAACCCAAATCGGGGTGTCACCAGTCATGAGCAACTATGAACCCTAATAACAAGTCTACTAAATACAACAACTGGCGCAATTGTTTGATGAATATAGAAGCAACAACACAAAAGAGATACGGGGCTGCGAATGCCAACAACTACCTCGTAGTCTCTGAATCACCGCCTGGCCGAGAGGAATCAGCACTCCGGAGTGGAACCAACAATGCCTGAATCTGCACACATGGTGCAGGGAGTAATGTGAGTACTCCAACTCAGTGAGTAATAAGCATAAATAACGACTGAAAGTAAGAAAACACACAAAGCACAAGGCATTCTATAATGAAGCATTTAAAACATCATTCGCAAACAGTAAATCAGTGAAAAATCAAGTAAAATCTCCTTTCAACAGGTAAAAACATGTAATCTTTTAGATAAATAATGTGAAGTAAAACATCGCCCTTCGGGCCATATATATATATATATATATCAACAAATCCGCCTTTCGGGCAATATCATAAAATCGTACCAGCCCCTCGGGCTCAAATCTCAGAATAATATCGGCCCCTCGGGCTATCACATGGAATAGTACGGCCCCTCGGGCTATCACATAGTACAACATCAGCCCCTCGGGCTATCACATAATACAACATTAACCCCTCGGGCTATATTTCACATCACGATGGGTACTAACGCTCACTGGGGTTGTACTGACTCCGGGAGGGGCCCCTTACAGCCTAAGCGCAATATCAAGCCACCTTATGGCATATATCTAGGCCCTCGGCCTCATATCAATCAAGCCACCTCGTGGCGTATATACAGTATCTCAGGCCCTCGGCCTCATATTAGTCCTCAAGCCACCTCGTGGCATATAAAGTATCTCAGGCCTCGACCTCATATCACTCAGTAAAACCTCACATCTGGCCCTCGGCCGCACTCAGTCAGAAAAATCATCACAAGCCCCTCGGGCTCAGTAAAATAGTAGTTCTCAGCCCAAAACATCATTAAAATATTATTTAAGTCTCAAAACTGAGTAAAAGTGGCTGAGTTGTAAAACAATGAAAACAACATGACTGAGTTCAAGAAATAAGTCAATATAGTGAGGAAACAGTGATAAAAATCCCCGAAGTGTTCAAATAATTGGGACGAAGCCCAAATATGGCAATCAGTCTAAATCACGATGATAACAAATAAAAGATTCAGCCAAATACGCAGTAAAATCATCAATCGGGATGGACCAAGTCACAATCCCTAATAGTAAAAGTCCCCACGCTCATCATCGAGCACGTGCCTCACCTCAATATAGCACTACGATGTAAAGATCCGGGGGTTCAAACCCTCAGAACATCATTTACAATTACTACTCACCTCGAACCGGCTAAATCCCTAGCCCGCGACGCCTTTGTCCCTCGAATCGGCCTCCACGCGCGTCGAATCTACCCAAAATCAAAACTAATACGTCACAATATGCTGAGGGGAAAAAGTCCAAGCGAAACAAATCGAAAAATATCAAGAAATTACGAAATTAGCCAGACCCGAGCCCGGGCCCACTTCTCGAAGTTCAAAAATTTTCACATCAACGGGCTCCCTATCTCCCAACGAGTTCGACCATACCAGTATTATCGAATTCCGACATCGGATCGATCTCCAAACCTTTAAATCTAAACTTAAGGATTTTTCACAAGTCTTCCAACTTAAGTCACCAATTAAATACTAAATATAGCGACATACTGGGGTAATTTGACCAAAGTTGAGTTAAGAACACTTACCCCGATGTTTCCGTTGAAAGTCTCCCAAAAATCGCCTTGAAATCAGCTTCAATCCGAGCTCTATAGCTCCAATTATGTTTAAGATGGCCGAAATCTCTTCCTTTAATAATTTGTCCAAGAAGGTCTCCTTTGGATATAGCTTTTGAGGTTGATTTTGCTGTGGTTTAGGGTGTTTTGGAGGTGTTTCTCTTAGATGGTAACGACAGTGGATTTTGCATGGCCAATGGGTACTGGTTTCTATTTATAAAGGGTCAAAAATCGGGACAAAAACACCCCAATTGGGTTTAAAATGCGACCGCATATCCAACATGCGATCCGCATCTTCGCTATGGCCATCGCAGATTGTAACCCTAGCCTTCACCGCAGTTCAGTGTGAAGCATGATTTGCGGTCCGCATGTCAAAAATGCGACCATATTTTTTATGTTAATTTTTGGCCAGAAATCTGTCTCGGTTTGCGGTCTTACTGTGGTGGATATGCGGTCCGCATTGTGGAAATGCGACCGCATTCCTGACTGCATTCTTGAAGTCATTCTTTGCCCAGAAAATTGTCTGGGTTTGCGATCTGGGTGTGTGGTTTGCGGCTCGTATACCGGGTTTGCGATAGCATATCCCGCTTTGCGATGTCTCTTTATTCTTTTACAAAATTTCAACTTCTTGTTTTTCCGCAACTTTTCCAAGGGCGAAACAGTTTGTTTAGCCACCCTAAACTCACCCGAGGCCACTGGGACCCCAACCAACCATGCCAACATAGCCCATAACGTTATTCGAATTTTTTCTAACCTTCGGAACGCTCAAACAACATCCCAACACCAAATTCCCGTCGGATTCAAGCCTAAGAATTTCAAAATCTTTTAAGTTACTCTTTTAATCGAAAACCCAATCAGACCATGTCCGAATGACATGAAATTTCGCACACACATCGCAAATAACATAACGAAGCAGAATTAGGTAGAAATGGGGAAAATGGAGCGGTAACTCATGAGACGACTGGCCGGGTCGTCACATTACATGGTGAGAAAGTGAGTAAAAGTACGAAGATGCTGTGCCGTTTCATTTACATTATCAATATTGCATGGTGAGGAAGAGAGTAAAAGCACGACGGGTGATGCCGTACCATTTTATTTACATTATCATTATTATATGGTGAGGAACAGAGTAAGTGCACGAAGGGTGATGTCGTGCTATTTCATTCATATTATTAATACTTGGTGAGGATAAGTGTAAAAGCACGAAGGGTGATGCCGTGCCATTTTCATATCATTGGTTTGAGTGATTTTACCAGTATTTATGATTTACTTGGTTATTTTATGATTTCATACCTATCGTAGTTGTTACATTTTCCCCTTTTTGCATGTCCCCTCCCAGTTTGTACGTTATCATTCTCTGTTCTTATTGCTGCTTGATATACAATTGTACAAGTTTATTTCCGTATGTGTCTTTTCATAGCCTGGTCACTACCTCGTTAAGGTTAGACTCGACATTTACGGAATACATTGGGTTGGTTGTACTCATACTACACTTCTGCACTTCTTGTTGAGCTACTAGTATTGGTCCTAGCGGCGCTCGGTAGCTTTTGCTCGGATTCAATCACTGTCAGAGACTTGATGTATTGTAGTATGGTATCCGCAGCCCTGAAATCCCGTCCCTTCTATCTTTACTATATTATTGAGTTTCAAAATAGTTGTACTTTGTTCAGACCTTGTTTGTAGCACTCTAGATGTTCATGTACTCGTTACTCCATGTCCTGGGTTATGTTTAGACTTCGTTGTTTGGTATTATTTTACTCTACTTCAGACTTATATCATTACCATTGTTAATATTTTGTTTTCAATTTTTAAAATTAGTTAATTATCTGTTCACGTCGATTCGCCTAGCAAGTGAATGTTAGGCGCCATCAAGAACCCGAGGTTGGGATTCTGGGTCGTGACAAGTATGATGATGAGGATATGAGTCGGGGAAATGGAAAAATTTGAGATGAGGTTTTTGGTTGGGAAATAAATGACCTTTAGCATAGGTATAGACATAAGTGTACAAGACAAGCTTACTTGAGACATTGACTTTGTGAAGTCTCTACAATGAATGGTAGAGGCGTGAGAATGGACTCCCTCCTAAATGGGGGAGAGTCGGACATGTAATTTCACCTTCAGGTAAGGGTTGGTAAAAGAGAGATCTTACATACCGGAGGAAAGGGCACGTGGAATTTATTAATTATATTCAAGGATATGGGAAAGTACAAGAACAACAAAGGAGATATTACTAAGGCTACATGCTTGTGTAAGTGAAAGAATTACGATCTCATTATTGTGAAAGTTAAAGAGGTCAAACTTCATTATCCAGGCAAGTTAACAAAGAACGAACAAGTAATTCCAAAGCATTCTAGAAGCCCGAGGCCGCTATGACCCAACTTGCGCACTTGATACTAGTTTCAAGAGATTTAAGAAAAACAAAAAAGTGGTTATATGCACAAACATTATGCGAGATGAAATAGGGAATGGGCTTTTTAGGGTATTACCAAAAAAAATGTTGATTGTGTAAGCTAGAATATGGTGAGTAAGTGAAAGGGGCACGATACCAAAGGAGGGAGGTAAAGTATATGTTGATCGCCGTAAAGGCGAGGAGGTAAAATATGTTATGGGTACCAATACAATAACATAATAACATTGTAAACTTATAAAGGAATGTAGAAACATACTAGACCGATCGGATGACTTTAAGTTGAAAGAGTCGTGATGGACAGATGGTGTTGGGGAATAAAATATGTAATATGAGGCATGATGTTGTAATTCTTCTTATGAGAAGGATTAGAAAATGGGATATTCACCCATAAAGAAAGTTCATAATATGAATTTCAAAATAGAGAACGTGTATATAATGTCACTTCAGCTGTTTGTGGTGAAACCTTAGTTCTAAGAGAATTAAACGGAATGTGGGAATAAAAATAAGTATATAACATATCAAGAATAAAATTTTTATTTGGATGAACATCACCAGAAACGGGGGGTAAGAAATATGACGTGGTGTTCTTATAAGGGAATTACTAGTGAAAGATATAACGAGGCTCAGATGGTAAAACATACTTTTTGGAGGTTGTATAAGGTTTATAGAAATACCAGGGGTCACACATGAGTTTGCATTGTTACCAAACTACTGTTGGTTGCTTAGATCTTACAATTGCCTAACAATGAAAATATACGCATAACGAGACACGTGTAATTCATGTGGTGAATGAGGTAATAACGTTAGAATAAATGCTATCTTCGGATATTGATAGAAAAGTTCATGTATTGAGAATGGTAGTTTGATTAACGAGAAAGAATCGACTGAGACTCTTGTGATGCAAGTCGTGGGTTGAGAAGAATAGTCATAAATTCAGTTAAAGTATTACAGTGTAATAATGATGTCGAGAAGGCCACTTGAAAAACTGATGAGAAAATGTAAAAATCCGATATTCTCTCTTCTTCATGACTACTAGCGATTGTTCCTTGGAATTTTCTTTTAGTTTGATATGTATCATGCTTATTCCATGGATAAAGTGAGTAAATTATTTATCTTTCTTATGACTTGAAATTTGGCACATTATTGATGTAGTTGATTCACTTATTGCCTATGGTGGCTAGACCTATCTAATAATACAGATTATATTATTGTGATGTTAAGAGTGTCTAAGAGATCCTCACATGTCATTTCGCTGCAACCATTGAGATAAATGAATTACTAACATATGTGGAGATTCCTATTGTTATACTTGATAGACAGGTTCAGAAGTTAAGAACAAAAGAGGTAGCATCAGTTAAAATGCTATTGGTACATATTTATTTTGAGGAAGTAACATTGGAAGCAGAGGAGGACCAAAAAAAATACCCCTATTTATTTCGAGAGAATGAAGCTTAAGCTTTAGTTTTGTACTAATATACGTTGTATTTCATATCGAGACTTCCTTGAAATCACTTATGATCTGGTAAGGTGTATTAATCTTTGTTGGTACATGGAGATGCATTATGTTGAATGTGAGCCTCTGGGTCCGCCTTGCTATACATACATATCATGCTTTTGTATTGAGCTAACAGGTGAAATTCTTAGGATAGTCCTGTTTATAAAGGAGACTACCAAAAGTATTGAGAAGTTGGAGAGTTAGTCAAAAGGTATGACTAATAAGAATTCATTTGATGTCGAGTTAACAAGGGTTATAGTTGCATTTTTTATCTTAATTACGGCTTCGGCTTGTCATTCGATAACAAATGTTTCTAAGTGGGGGAGATTGCAAAGCCCCAAAAATTTTAAAACACAATTGAGCCTAATTCAAGCTTAAGTGAATAACTAGTGAGATCTAAAAGGACATACGGACCCACGAGAGTAGCAAGGTCATTCGGATACTTGAGAATAAAGTGCATAAGGGTTGGAAGTCGCTAAGTAGAGTGGCTAAATGCATGACTTGGTGGGTTTAGCAAATAAATGTGGAAGAGAATATTTGTAGCCAGGCGTAGCTAGGATGTGTAGCTAAAACTAGGAAGAAGAGGAGAAGGAGAAGCTTTATCTGTGTGTAGCTATGGAGCATAGCTAAGCAGCCAGGCATATCTAGGATGCGTAGATACACTGGCATGCGTAGCTGGAACCAGAGGGAAAACAAGAAAAGGTTCAGATGCGTAGCTAGAGTGTGTAGCTATGCACAACTCCTACACCTCCCATTTTCTATTAATATATGGAGGAAGGGAGAGAGAATTTGAACAAGATTTTTGAAGCTGTAATATTTTGGAGAGAGAAAGGGTCAACCCCCACTTCTAATACACTTCAAGGTACGATTTCTTGGAACATCTAGGATATTATAATATTATTATATATCAGAACTAATACATACAGTAGAACTTCTCTAAATTAATACTCGGTAGTTTAATAAACTCTCTAAGATAATATTTTTCTCTGGTCCCAACTTTGCCAGTGGAAACAATCACTGACTACGATAAGGTAATAAGATAATATATTTTCGGAAGACCCATATATAAATATATGGTCCCATTAATATTATAAATTAATTATTATTTAAAATTACAAAAATATCTAAGATAATTTATTGAAATATGATTCTACTATTCTTTTGGTTTTTCTTAAAATTTAAATCTAGTTGAAGCTCATCTCTAACGTTTCTTATTGCATCCAAAAGATTTGGTGTTGTCTTCTCGAACTGCACTACCAAATTGTGAAGAATTCTAGACGCGATAAGTGTTTTCCTTACGCGTAACTGGTTCCAAAGGTATTGTATCATCTTCAACTTCACCATGAATATTGTTTTCTTCGATGGTATCAACAATTTCTTCTAATATTTGGACCTCTGAACATGTATCATTTTCACCTGGGCAATCCAACAGGCTTGAAATCCATTTTATTGCTGACCGAGATATTTAATGATGACCTCAAGTTCATGAATGTCAGTTTCACAAGTGGGTTCATTTGAATTCCTTGAGGCTTCATCACCTCAACGAATTTTGTGTCGAAAACAATTAGCTATATTCCTTGTGGAACATTTGCCGTCAAAGCCGCGATCGCAAGATTGATAGCATCCAAAATATTATTCTTTCCTGGATCAGTTTGTCCCAGCTCGTAGCCTTTTAGTATCCTACGGTAAAATCTACTGCGATAACGCATCTTGAAAGCTCTTATATCCCAGCATCACAAGGTTGAATTTTTTATGTCATGTCGGGTAGCATGGAAAGCAATTCAATATTTTGTAGTCCTTCAATATTTCTTGGATGTGCTGGACAATTATCTACCACAAGTAAAATTCATCTACAATACATTTTGTAGTCAAACCAACGAATATATTCATCAAAAAGTAAACTTGTCATCCATGCTCTTTTGTTTGCACGATAGTGACAATTCAAGCTGTTCATGTTGACATTCTTGAAGCAACATGGCTTTGCATATTTTCCAATAATCTATAAAGGATTTTTTTCAGACTCATCTTCATTGCAACAAATAACAACCGTGAGCCTTTCTTTGTCCTGCTTTCTTCTTTTAAGTTGTTTCGTAGCAAGAGAATAATCAGCTTGTAACTTGTAAACAAACCGGTTTCATCAAGATTAAAAACATCTTTCATAGGAAACCGGTCTTTTTATTTTATTTTTCTTATGGACTCCAATTTTGTCTCCATGTCTTGTATATCAACCGAACCACTCTCTTTGAAACAATGAAATGACTTGGTACCATGTCTTAGCTTGAATTTCTCAAGCCAACCTTGAGAAAAGTTGTGCTTAGAATCTTGTTCGTGATATAAAAGTTTCATTGTAGCCCTCTCCTTCTCCAAACTAACTCTCTGATTATATTCACACGATCTTGGTATTGGAAAAACCACACATAAATATCCTTCTCCATGCTAGATATTTGCTGGTTTATGCCGCTTGATGTTCCTTCCGTTTTCTAAGTTAGCCAAAAGATACTCAGCTAATCGTTTGAGTGTATTTGATATCCTACCTTGACTAACTTTCAAATGAAATTTTAACAACCCATAACTGCAAATCTTTTTGAGTGAATGTAGAATGAAGTCTTTTGTACTCACATAATGCTTACGTATTTGATCTCTCATTGTTGATTTTGTGACACCTTTTAGATGAGAAGCCATTGTTGTGTATGGTATGAAGAATTTTCTATGTTGCTTATGTAGTTTATTCTCTCAACATCATACATTGAATGTTTTTAGTTAAATTACAATGAATTATATTTGATTATTGAGAAACAATGAACATTACAATAATTTATTAATTACAATGAATAAATAATGAACATTACAATGAATCTTTTAATAAGAAAATATTACAATGAATCATACATCACACATTCTACTTTATGTATAATGAATTTATTTTTTATATTAATTTAATAAATATGATGCATAAAATAGTAAGTTATGATGATTTTGCTGTAATCAAACTTAACCTTTATTGAATATCGAAAACACTCTTTAAATTAATAAATATTAATTTATCGATTAAATAATACCTCGACGAAATAATAATATTTAATGGTCCCAACAATATTAATTTAGAGAGGTTCTACTTTATATGGACCTAATCCATATGAATTCAATTGAATCTTGAAGAATCACCAACACCAACAAAAAAGAGACTTTCTAGGTTTCCTTCAAAGGGTAAATTCTTCTAATCCAACCTCATTTATGAGATATAAATGTGTATATTTATGGTGTCATGATATTAAGAAGTAGTTGAATGTGAGTAATTATAAAACCCTAGTTGGATATTGATGGTTGGTGATTAGGGAAGACATGAATAGTAACTTGGGGTATTAAACCAAGATTGTTTAGTTGTTTATAACCCTAATAAACTATTACGTACTATAAATAAGATTGTTACGAATGGCCGAACACATTTTATAGGAAAGATGAACCCTAAGTACCTATAGTCAAGAGTAAATACCTAAATGGGTATCGTTGAGCAACTCGTGAGTTATGTTGGATATAATTGTGTAGATTGTGATTGGTTGAAGACTTTAGATACTTGTGGAAATTTTTTGGGAGCATATTGAGGTATGTTGAAACCTACTTCTTCATGGAGTTTTTCCTCCTAAACGCATATCGTAAGATGGTTTGGAACATAACTTCTAATTGTGGATCCTGGCTGGTGGGGACGAGCGGGCTAGGATTGCACAATTCCTTGCATTAAAAATATTTAAGTGCTATTCATGATTTATTTTATTGAAAATATATAGTGTGATATTTTTGTAATATCTTTACATGATGGAGTGGTACTTCTTGAACTAAAAGACAAATTCTCATTGTGTTAATTTCTTTTGACATCAAATGGAAGAAGGTTTTCATTTGATTTTTGTTCAAATGGTTAGATCGATTATGAACACTGTAATTTGGTTTCAAGTAGATTTCTTTGAGGCTTATATGCTATGAATCTATTTTAGAAAAGTCAAATAATTTGGGACTTACTAGTGGAGACCACCGAGATTGGTTTGATTTTTGAATTCGTCACCGTCAAACTACATGTTCCGTGTAGGAACTCATTCCAAGGTTAAGGCGTGGGATAAATTCACCTAATTTGTAGGCCATTGATCACTACTAAATGTAATGAGTTTAAGCCGACACGTACAGTACTACGGGAAACTACCCGGACAAGTATGGTCAGATATTTGGGGCTAGGTTGATCACCTAGTGTTGTCTATTATGTCGGTGTCGGGATAGTGCTACTGATAAAGGTAAGACCTCATATGATTTTTGTTGAACTTAAATTCTAAGAAGATTACTTTAAAATATGTTTACATGATTATTTCATTTCCTTGTTCAATATATGAGTTGATATAAATGCTTTCTTGTTATATCAATGCTTTGCATATCGCTTGATCTTGTTTTCTTATCTTGTCCCGCTCTCTAGGAAAATGGTTCATGATTCATACTAGGCATGTGGAGCTTAGGCGCTTTGGCCAATTGTCCATTTCTGTCTTCAGGCACCAGTCATTAGCAATTTAAGCTCGTGGTTAGGACAGCTCCACATCTCCAACTTATACTCGTGGAGCAATATTTACTATATCCTTTTGAGTCACTGTGGTCTATCTCGGTTGACTATATTCATTCTGTGTCATAGAGATTTCATAAATAGTTGTAGTTTATTCTTTTGGGTTGTAAACTATGGTTACTCATATAGCATATGTGAATGAACAATTACATTTATGTATTTTGTTTAGATAAAGAGAATTTTTTAAAGCTAAGTTTCATGCATGGGTTTCTTGTTTAAATTGCTTATGTTTCAAAAAGCTTCAGCATACACATAAGAGAGGATTTATATATGGGTTTGGCTCACTCGGGTCGGGTAGCTTGCCGAGTGCCAGTCACGTGGATCTTGGGTCGTGACACGGATAAAGGGAAAGCGTGATTGGAGGCTAAAACTTATTTGGAATAGATAGATATATGTAATGACCCAGCTAGTCGTTTTGTAAATTTGAGCCTCATTCCCCTATTTGATTCTCCATGTATGTGTATTTATTGTTATGTGACTTGCGGGAATGGTTGGTTTGATTTCGAGAAGGTTTTGGATTGATTTGGGACACTTAGTTCCTAGTTTGGAAACTTAAGTTGGAAGTACTGCTCAGGTTTGACTTTTGTGTATTTGACCTCGGATTGGAGTTTTGATAGTTCTGTTAGGTCCGGATGATGATTTTGGACTTAGGTGTATGTCCGAATTTGAATTCAGATGTTCCTAGGTTGATTTGGATCTAACTGGCGAAGCTGGAAGTTTGAAGGTTTAGAAGTTCATAGGTTTGACTCATAGTTGATGTTGTGGTTATCGAAGTCCGTTTAGGATTTCGAGACTTGAAGTAGGTTCGTATGGTGATTTATGACTTGTGTGTAAAATTTGAGGTCATTCCAAGCCGTTTAGGCTGTTCTGCATAAGTTTGGAATTCAGTAATTTGGATTAGTTCATTAAGCTTGAATTGAGGTACGATTCATGGTTTTGATGTTATTTTTGTTCGATTTAGGCCTCGAGTAGGTTCGTGTTATATTTTGGGACTGGCTGGTGTGATTGGATGGTGTTGTGAGGGCCTCGGGTGCATTTTGGATGAATTTCAAACCATTTCACTCATGTTTGGAGTTGCGGATTTTCTGGTGTTCTGGTGTTTATCGCGATCACAAAAGTGTTATCGCGAATGCGGTGTGTGTTTGTGGCTGGCCATTTTTTGTTCTTCGTGTTCGTGAAGGTTTGGTCGCAATTGTGATCACATTTTGTGGGTCACGTTCGCATAGAGTTCGTGTCAGGCTAGGAGGTCAGGTGGCTTGGCCTTCACATTCTTGAAAGCTTAGGAGTTAGTAAAGCGTGGTCGCGGGCAATTGGTCAAGTTCGTGTAGGGTCTTTTGAGGCAACTTTCGCTTTGTGCTTCGCGATCGTGAAGTTCATCCCCCGATCGTGAAGGGGACCCCTGGGTAGACTTAAATAACTTTATTTCAAGGGTTGAGTTATTTTATCATATTTTGAGATCGGGAGCTCGATTTTGGGTGATTTTAGGGAGGATTTTAACGATTTGGATTGGGATAAGTATTCTTGGGTTTGATTATTATTCATGATTCCCTCATTGATTTTAGCATTTGATTGATGAATCTATGTGAATAAAATTAGGGATTTTGACAAAAAAATTCTAAAATGAAAAATGGGGATTTGAATCCCGATTCAGAGTTTGATTTGGATGAAACTTGTAAGGTTCGACTCGTATTCGAATTCTTGTTTGGAATTTGTAATTTTGGTCGGTTTTCGGGAGGCAGGCACGGGTTGAATGTTCAGTTGACCTCTTTTAAAAAGGTTGGAGCTTTATTAATTGGAATCCATTTCTATAAGCGTGTTTGATATTATTGACTTGTTTTTGGCTAGAATAGACCTGTTCAGAGGCAGATTCGAGAGGGAAAGGCTTTTTAGAGTATTAATTTCGCTTATTTGATGTAAGTATCATGCCTAACCTTATGCGGGAAAATACCCCTTAGTATCATGCCTAACCTTATTTGATGACGAGCGTGTACACGGGGGCTATGTGTGGTTTATGTCATAATTATGTCATAGGATTTTAATGTGCCATAATATGATAATGTAACACATATGAAACATGCTTAAACCACTTTGTGATTACGTGATCATGATCGCTACATTGGGCTTAGCCATGGTCATGTTTTGTTGTTGAATACTCCTCCGCACTTTTATGTTGTTGTCATGTCCTTGTGCACTTTATTGTTAAGTTGTGAGCTTATATCTTGATGAAACATTGGGTATCGTTGTTTTGTGATATTGTGGAATATGGACATGTTGTGCGGGTTGAATGATGTTGTGTGCAGTATAAGAGTGGCGAGATGTGCATGTGGCGACATAATGGAGGCCTTCCATTATTATGCGTATGCGGCGAGATAAGGGTGGCTTATGCATGTGGAGCAACATAAGGGATGCACTTTATTATGATGCGCATATGGCGAAATAAGGGTGACATTGCCCCAAACCTAGGGAGGCATGGCCGGCACCTGGTGCCATACTCTGCCAGAGCATACCACTCTGTGCTTGTGAACTCTGTAGGGGTAGCGCTCAACTTAGGCTGACGAGGCTTACCTGCATGCTGAAAATACTAATCAAGGACGAGGGGGCCATATTATGAATCATCTAAAAATAACGTTAATATCATTCGAGGGGCAGACATACAAAAAATCCCATATACATAATTGGGTAGGCTTAAGAAGGTGTCGTGAACGTATACAACCAGCAATACTAAACTGAACATGCACACAAGGCTAGCAAGGCCACAACGGTAACATAAATTTATACCGATCTCCTCTACAAGCCTCTAGAAATAACATAATTGTTTCAAGGACGAGATAGGGCCTCGACATACCCATTAAACCATTATATACAAAATGGAATCCAAAGTCTAGACTTGGTAACTCCGGGGGAGTGGAGCAGACCAATCAGGCTAATGTTTTACTGTCTATAGGAAGGTCTGCCTGGTTGTCTATCTGGACTTCGAGGCATGAAATGCAGCATCCCGGTGAAAGGGACGTCAGTACGAAATAATGTACCAGGTATGTTAGGCAATAAAATAACTGAAAGCTAAAACTGAATTGATAATATAATAACTAAAAGTAACTAGGAGTCAAGGATTATCTAGAGATGTACTTACCTGCCGATACTTACTCAACTCTCACAATATAGTGAGTACAATAGTTGTCCAGCCCCATAAGGCTCGGTACGTGTAATTGCTCGGCCATACTAGGCTCGGTATCTCGGTCATTCAAGGATCTCTCATATGCGCTCGGCGACAGTAGGCTCGGTATATAACTTACCATCTGATCTGAGGTTGCCCAATAAGGGCTTGCCCGCCGATTATAGATCGATGGTGGTGAAAATATTGTACTACTATCTCTCTCTCTCTCTCTCTCTCTCTCTCGCTATATATATATATATATATAGACCATCTGCTCTCTTGACTTAAAGAAGATTATACATAACTGAATATAAAGTCCCGATAAGGGAGAATACCATAACTCAAGAGACTAGAATAATATACATAAATTAAGGAATACAAACTTCTCTTTATGTCTTATTATCAAACGCGTGTAGCTACACGATCATGACAAGATAAAGTAAGATTTAACCTTAACATACCTCATAATATCTCGCTCAATTCTCAAGCTAAATTATCCTATAGCTCCTGTGTCTACAAGATATGAACAACACTATCGTCACAATATGAATACTTTAACTTATCGCATGTGAACAACAACCATCACCAGCCCAAACAACATCAGAAATACTCATAATAAGACTTTCAAAACAGTTTAACAATCCCGACGAGCGGCAAGCTCAGTTTACAATCAACAAAATAGAGTCTGAATCCAATTTCTTTTTAATGAAGCGACTCACAATATCAATAACATTATACTTATGTTTACCACATCATTTTCAGCCCAAAACATCATAAGAATATTCTACAAAATAGTCCACATACCTAGCACCTTAATTTTTATCACCAATCACTTGTTTTTCATGTTTTCTTTTTCCATCAACTTAATTAGCACCTCGAAAAGCTTAAAAACAGCATCCACAACATTATCAAATTATTTCTCATAATTTTCAGGCAACACAAACCATATATATAGCCACAAAACCATGTCTCATGTTCTTTCAAGTGCTATCTTATGGTTTTAATTAAAAAAATACAACCAATGCAAGATTAACTTTAGGAACAATCAAAAACATGTTTTGCATACCTTGGACAGAAGTTGAAACTCGAAACCTCATCACAACTTAGTTCACAATAGCCCTCAATCACACCATAACATCATAGAAGCATTCTCTTGTAGTCTTTAATACATTTGATGATTATTTGAGTTGATTTCCCTTGAGATTGGTTCTTGGATCTTGGACATATGTTAGAGAGGGTTTTGGAGAGCTTATGGACGAATTTTGGTTGAGAAATGACCAGAAGTGAGTCTGAAACGTCTTTTAAAAGAAGTAAAATCAATACGCGCCTCAAGAGGCTCCCAACGGGGCTGCTTGCGCAGTCTTGCAAAAATGCGAATATCTCTCTACTCCGATGTCGTAGTAGAATCATAGATCTCAAATTTTTTTGGGTGGATCACCCCATAACTCCAAGTATATTTTGAAAAAAGCTCAGTGACATTAGACCCAAATTTCAGTACAATTTATGAACGTAACTTGTGGCGACTGTCGTTTCAAAGCTCGCATGACTTCAAAACATAACACACGACTATCTTATGACTAATAAACCTCATAATATCACCTTATTATTATATTAAGCACCCTAGTCTTACCCCAAAAGTACGATTTATAACATTCTCAATTTGCCGATTTCTGATGAAACTTATTTCCCTCAATTCCTTTTGCATATATACCTTCCAAACCTCCAGCTACTTGCAGTTAATGATCTTAAAATTTTTAACCTACAAAATGTCATGATTAACTTACTTTATGTACTTTCAAATATGATCTCATTTCTAAGCTTACATCAATTGACTTACGACGTACTTTTACGTACGAAAACATGAGGTGTAACATCATTCCCCTCTTTAGAACATTCATCCTCGAATGTTGAGTAATGCGCTTATCAGTCTCATAACCTACAACTATTACGAATAATTTAATACTATCCTTACCATCTAGTCAACTATTATGTGAATAAATCCAAAGGCCAAGGCATTCCCCCTTTAGGACTCGTTTTCACACCATGACCTGCGGTCGAAATTCTTCCAATCTTGTAATTGTTGCTACCCTCTGTCATGCATCCTGTATGACTTTATCCTTGTACGGTCACCTATGAGACTCTTCTCTCATTTTTCCTCCAGCTTTTAGCCAATCATTAAGCCTCATTTGTGAACATATTCAGAACTAAGACATGAAGTCCCTTTGGGCATCTGTAGGTGAATTGAAGTTCTTCTCTTGGCACTTTGTCAAACTTACGGTTATTGCTATATTTATTTCATAGACTCGGTTATCTATCCGTATGGCTTTACTGCATCTAGGTAGGTGATACTATACCATAACAGTTACATCAAATTATTGTTACCGAGGTCTGCTGCCCAACTTTATGTTACTCTCTCGCTGCTTATCCTATATGTATAAATCTAAGTTCTTCAATGCTTCCTAGTTACTGTTCCTCTTTAGAATGATAGCCTAATCTCATCTTATACTTTGGAACTTTTATCCATCTAATTTTGATTCACCTTAATGTTGATCTATAATCTACCACTGATAAATTGGAACCCCTTACGTAATACATTATCACTGGGGCTCGCGTCTCATTGAGGAACATCTGAAGATATTTGCCTGATCCACCAAGAGACAATACTGCACTTCAATAACTGCATTTCATAGCATCTTCAATGTAATTCATATTATGGGGGTATTATAATCCTATGCAATTCATGAAATCCATTCTCTATGAATCAGTACTCAACCAAATGCCTAAACATTATCCTCTTATCTCTTCTAAATGCTCATAGTCTTAAACTCCTCCGAGTCCATTCAAGCTATACTAAGCTTTCTATAACTTACAGAAACCATCAACTCTCTTGTTTTGATGGGTTTAGTCCCGAGGCGTTACCTATTATCGTCACCTTCTCACTCACCTTTTCTTATCCTTACTCCTGTCTACCTAATACCTTGTTGCTCTACCATACTTTATCTTGCGAACTACATTTCTATTTATACTACTCGCAACTTTTCTTTAACTTGCTAGAACCATTGATTTCCTTATGTTATTCTGAAACCTCAAGTGAGACATCACAACATCTCTAGTTCTTCTTTGCTCTGTTAATTAGACCTCTCGGCACCTAGAAATCATAAACTGCAAGATATGCTACTGAAGACACCACTATCATTTCTGGATATTAAATCATAGTTATTCTAGCCCTCTATATGGTAGTTGTACTATATCTTTTGCTGAATTTTGAACATCATTTTTTGGTCCATTTTGCGATCGCATATCCATTTCGCGGTCCACATTTTTTAATCGCAGATTTGGAACAAAAAATTTTTTTTGGTCATTCTGCGTTCCATTATGTGGCTGCATAAGTGGTCTGCGGATCGCAGACATGTGGCAGACTGGTCCAGACCAACTCAGTTCTTGGCATCATTATTGCGGCCTATTTTGCAGGCTGAATATCTGTTATGCGGTCCATTTTACGACCGCAGACATGAGTTCAGAGGGTCCATTTTCCTATTTTTATAACCTGACCCCATTTTAATAAATAGTCTTTGGGGCTTATTTTGGAACTATTGTGTAATGAGTTTATAGAGAGGTAAGAGCATTTTAGAGAGAGAAGGAGGAAATCTAGCATTCTAATCATCCAATCTTGCACCAACCTTCCAGAATCAATGAAGTCAATCACTCGATTATCATCTATCCGGGTAAGTCCTACTCCTAAGCTTTAATGCAAGAGGTTATGAGTTCTAGTGTATTATGGGGTTGGAATTAGGCCATGCATGTGACAATAGGTTGTAGTATGTGGGGTTAATGAACCATTTTGGATAGTTCTTGTTGAAATTGATTGAGAGAGGAAGGGATTACCATTGTTGGGCTTCGCAGTCTATGTTCCATGCTAGGTGTTTGAAGAAATTCCTAGGAGAGTTACACCATAGGAATCCTTCTAATTATTAGCCGATCTTCGTTATCTTCCTATAGATTGTTATTTCTAGTAGTGTAGGGTGTTGTAGTAACTTAATGAAAGCTCAAATAAGGTTTGTTGGCTAAAATACTCTCTTAGAAATGAATTCCATGATGCTCCTGTAAGTTTCAAGTATGATTGGCTCAAGTTCCTTATTCCCATGTTCAGAATTTTTCCCAATAAATTTGATTGTCCCAAGTAAGCAAAGTGTCGAGAATTATGTATTCAAAATGTGTTCCGAATGTACCTATCACATTATGTTATCCTTCGAGAATGTGTTCAAGAATGATATGTGTATTAAAATGTTATGGCTTTGAGTCGTGTTTCAAATGTAAGTCCATTATGCTCAACTTCGAAAGAATACTCAATGCGTCTAAAACTCCTATTGCTCATATACATACTTAAGGCCTTGATTTCGAATGTTCATATAATTGATAATCTATAAAGATGCTTGAAAGTGAAAGAAGTGAGTTGGGGGTATAAAGTGTGGTCAATGTAGCGTGGTGAAAATTATATTTGTGGCCAATGGTGCCAAGGAAATGAAGTGATGTGAGAAATGTTATGAAATAAGCTTTGATTAAACTATTCAAAATTGACTTTAAAAAAAGGTTTTCCTAAAAGCTTATGTACTCAAGTCATGCCCAAATGTGGCGGTTTTAACTAATGTTATGTTTTGTAAGTATTTCCAATGTGTTTTGAGCTCTTGTATATTGATGAGTCGAAATTGTGTATTTCACTCTCAGGGAAGAGTATTTCAAGAATAAATGATGTGTTACTCGATTATGATTTTAACTTGTGCTCCGGTTGCCAGCTATTCTACTCCATTTCTTGGGAAGAACTCCATTGTGTTTAAAGTTTTCATTGCTAATGAACCTAAAGTTGTGATTTCTAGAGTATTCTATTTGTTGATATTTGTGATGTAATCCTTGTAAGTAAAGGAATGAAAGTGTGGAATATAATATAAGGCCACCGTTCCTTGGGATGAAGAATCATAAGTATGGCCAAGAGAGCCAATGAAATAATAATGATGTTGTGGATGGTTGAAGTTACTAACGAGGCTATATATAGTGTGAAAGGTATTGAGGTGGAAATAAAATAGATTTATGCTTTTGTTTCCCTTGTATGCAAACCAAAAAAGTATGTTTTGGAGTATCACTAGCAAACCGTGAAAGGGTGGGCCATAAGGCCCACACCCGAAACTACACGTGCCGGTGTAAGGGTGGATTGTGATTATTCCCCTTATTTGGAATGAGAGTCAAATATTGATGTGATTGTAGTTATTCTCCTTAATTGGGATGAGGTTGATATTAGCTGTGAATTGAAAAGTCAATCCACACGGCGTACGTGGGAAGGTAGCCTAGCCGACGGGTGGAGATCAGACACCATGTTGCGCACATGGTGGTACTACTCTTGGTAACACTTTTTTTTCGCATTACATGTCAAACCACACTGTTCGTGGAGAGATGGCCTAGCGTGATCTGATTCCGTGCTAAAAACACGATGGTATACCGGTGCAAATGATCTCCCAACAAAAAATATTTAATATTTTTCTTATTTTGAAAATTGTTGTGTTTTAACTTGGCAGTTGGATATCAATGATTGTTACTTGTTTCTCCGTGGCGTTTTTCCTTCCGTTATTAGCATTCTATTTCGAAAGAGGATATTTGGCTTTACATATTAGTATTATTCCATATGTACTAACGTCCATTTTACCGGGGACGCTGCATCTTCAATGGATGAAGGTGGTTCATCAGCAGCTTTGGTCCTCGTTAGCTGTCACTCTCTATTCGGCAGGTTTTTAGTGAGCCCTACTCTGTTCCGGTCTTTATGTCATTTGACGTTGTATTTTGTGCATTGAGGTATAGCCGGGCCTGGTCGCCCGCCCTTTCACGGAGTCCCTTGCTTTGTTCCTTATACTGTGGTAAACTGTTTTAATGTACTTAAAGGCTCCGTAGACAGGTTATTAGTGGTATTTGATGTTGGGAATTGAACTTGAAAGGTTGGTATTTGGCAAACATATTTTTCATTATATCTATAAATTTGTAAGATTTTTGGGAATCATAAATGAATATCCTTTGAGTAATCCAAAAAAAATATGGAATACTTGACTTTTCTCATGTTTATCACTTGTATTGATTCTTATATTGTTAGTGGACTATGTTGGGTAGAAGGCATCTAGGAGGCTTACTCGGCTAGGGTATCCCAGTTGAGTGCCGGTTGCGCTCTCCAAGATTGGGGTGTGACAAACTTGGTATCAGAGCCTAAGGTTTTCAAGTGTCCTAGGGTGTCTCGAATCCATATCTTGTAGAGTCCTTCTTATTGATGTGCTGTTGACCACATCTATAATGGGGAGGCTTCTTGAACATTTAGGAATTTCACATGTCTTTGATACTCCAGATCGAGCGATAGAGACCAAGATAGGGAGCTAATTTCCTCGTTATGCCTCATTTTCTCGATGAGTAATCTACGAGTTCGAAGCAGCGAGGAGGGAACGACCCCGCAATTAAATATGAGAGAGATTACACAAAAGTTCATTGGGAGAATGTGTCAAGCCGTGGAGGGATTGGAAGAACTTGTTGCTAAGGGAAGTGTCCTTGTTCCTACCAATGACACCGCACCACCGGATCGAGTGGTGAGAGCATCTAAGAAACAAAAGGGGTTGTTGGTACTGGTACTAATGAACCAGATTGTTTGATTTGCAAGAAACGTCACTTAGGAACATGTTGGATGACCCTTGAAATATGTTATGGTTGTGGAAAGAGGGGGTACAAGAAGAACAAATGCCCTAGGTTGGGTACACCCATCTCGGTCTGCCCGATATGCAGGAAGGAACATTTGGCGTCATGTTGTGAGTATGCTCAGCAGCAATTTAGAGGTGGAGGGTTTGGGAAATTCTAAAGGCCCACCCGGCAAACTGATATGGGGTTTATTACTCCCGCATTGGAAGACTGGAGGAGGATAAGGGGGATGCATATGAAGTATGCAGAAAGGGTGAATTTCAGGTTAGTGGAATGAGTCAGTTTAGCGGACCTCATCCCCATTGTGTGAAGTGTGGGAGATGTCATTCGCGAGTATGTCACTATGGTACCAATGTATGCTATGAGTGTTGTATGAGGGGTCACATTCATAGAGATTGTCGTTCGTTTCGCCAGAGCATGGGCGGGGGTGCAACACAACCAGCCAGTTCTGTAGCTACTACATCCACAGCGCCTCCCCCAGCTCGAGGTACTATAGTGCTCGCAGGGCGTGGAGCAGCATGGGTGGTATCAAGAGCTCGGGAGGGCCCAGTAGGTTTTATGCTATGAGGAGGCGTCAAAGGTCGGAGGCTTCTCCAGATGTGGTTACAGGTATATTGACTGTCCAATATCATGATGTATATCTCTTATTGATCCCGGTTCCACTTTGTCATATGTCATTCCTTATGCTGCTACGGAATTTGGGATTGAACCGAAAAGCTTTATGAGTCGTTCTCTATATCTACTTTTCGAATGAGACGTATCATTTGTGAAGCCTCTTTATCACAATTATCTTGCTTACAACCTCTTGAGGAATTGAGTTCTATAATGATTTCTTTGAATTGAGTTACAAGCCTAGGCTAATGCTTTCCACTTGCTTCTTTAGATTCTCAACAAGGGACTTTACTTGATGAATTTCTTATAGAACCTTCCGATTCAAATGAATAACATCTGCTCATTTGTGCTTATGCATGCACCATCATAAAGTTTACCTACGTGGTATCAAATCCAATGTAAAGCAGCCTAGTGTGGAGATCCTTCTTGAGCCACTCTCTCTCTCATGTGCATGTGACTCATATGGTTGAATAGTCACTTTACTCCCTTTGTGAGCATTGACATAAATCCCTTTCACTGTCTTGTAACATCAGAGCATATCTCAGCACCTATCATATGTGTACATGTCAATTGAAAAGGGTCACCTGTCCGCATAAAGTTTCTCGAATATTTGGATTTTATACAAGTTCGTCATAGGAAGATCTTATATCTGCCCATCTCAGTATGACTTTCAATCCACCTACATCATACCTTAGTAAGTAACTCACTTTTTTGTAGTTGCCCATGATGTGGCTCGGTATTGCAGTTTGAGAGTTATAACAGTAGAAACATGTCTAGCTTATAACAAATGTTCTTTTACTTTTTACACCTCTACAAAATCTAGTGATTGTGTTCCTTAGATTAGCAAATACATTGTATTGGTTTCCCGAACCTTATTGAATAACCATGAGAGATCGCGTCCTTCTATATGTCTCTGTAACACTTTCTTATTAGGCTCTCCGTCAAGACCAACGCACTTTTGGGGTTATCATAGCATCACGTCTGCTCCTCATGTTTTTCCTATCCTTCATTTGCATCTGAGTACTTATCAAGTCACAAAAATCGCTGCAAATTCATTATGGACATCTGCAAACCTTCCACGGTTATTTTATAGTGTCTCCTTGGGTTCCCTTATCTTTAAATATTCATCTTCTATAATCATTGACTAAGTCATTGTCATGTGCAGAGAGTTTACTATCCTTAATGTTCCACATCCCTGGGTGGATAGGATTATTTGCCTTTTCCCCAGAGCATCATATTACCCATTAGAACCTTTCTAACCAATGCATGATTTAATCCCAATACATGGTTCTCACCTTATTAATATGTACTAGTTAACTCCTTGTCCCATTTGCCGAATCAAGGATGTCATCACAATGATTAATCATGCTAGCGCTATTAGTAGTAACCTTCACATCCCTTAGGACATAACCTCCTGTACTGCCCTACTCAGCACATCGATGAATTGCTGAACAATTCCAACTCAATATCGAACCCCGTTGTTCCTCCTTGTATTAAATCTACCGATCGAAGTAGGCTAAGCATGTCAAAGAAGAAGCATCATTACATGATCGAACATATTGGGTAAGAACTCTATTAGTCATATTCATTCTAGCATATCATAGAATAATGTATGACGTAGAGATTTAGAGTTGAAGAAGGTGAACAGGTTATTCTCGAGATTTTCTCGATGAAGATGTTATGTGAATTATTAATAAAGGTAAAGTAATTGTAGTGCACATTGGGCCTTATAGAATCTTGAAGGAAATAAAATAGGCCAAGCTATGAGTATGATGACCCCCATCGTTGTTCTCCATGCACACAGTGTTTCATGTGCCTATGTCAAGGAAGGTAGTTGGAAGCCCTTTGTCTATCTTTCTGGTGGGAGCTATTGAACATAATTTTATTGGGTAATTGGCTTATGACAGATACCTAATTGACATCCCTGTTAGATAAGTCTGAAATTGAGATTTGCCTCCGTCAAAGTAAAGAAAGTATTCTCACATGCCTGTATAGCCAAATGATTGTGGTTCAAAAGGGTACTTGTTATGTGTTATGATATAAACACGTGCAGTTCATGTCTAGATACCACTTCTATTAATGTAATGCCCTTAATTTTGAGATCACTGTTGTTGATATATACTGGTGATGCTTTGTTGAGTTATGGATATGTTGTTAGGATGGTTTTGGTGATTCTCTGGCAGGTGGAAAGGCCTAATTACAGAGGAGACTCTGCCATATTTTTGGAAAATTTGGGAGTTAGTGGGATTTTGATGTGTGAAAGGAGGAGATGAATTATGTTGGCTAGTTTTGGGCGGGCTCCACTCCTCATTCGAGGATGAATGATCCTAAGCAGGGGAGGATGTAAGGCCCCGTAAAATTTCGCCAAGGAATTTGAGGTTTTGTCGTGCCGAGGTAGACTTATGTGTTCAAGGAGTGGAGAAATTCTTTGCGGCGAGCTTGCTCACCACGGTACAGACATTTTGGGTTAAAGAATGCTCTAAGGAGTGGATGGAAATTTTGGCAGAAGAAGGAAATTCAGCGGTCTGTTTTGCAACTATAGAACTGTTTCGTAGGCCGCATAATCATCATAGAGTTGAGCAGAGAGTTGTTCAATTTGGAAGGTCACTTTGCGATTCATTCTATGGTCGTATATCCATTTCGCAATTCGCATTTTTTTGTTGCAGATTTGGCACGAAGAATGTTGTTGGGTCAATCTGCAGCCGCATAAGTGGTATGGGGACCGCATACCTGTCGCAGACCGGTCAAGACCAGCCTAGTTCCTGGCATCATTTTTGAAGCCCATTTTGCGGGCCGCATATCTCTCATGCGGTCCATTTTGCGATAGCAGATCTGAGTTCGAGGGGTCCATTTTCCTATTTTTATAACCTGAACCCATTTTAATAAATTGTCTTTGGGCTTTATTTTGGAACGATTGTCTGATGATTTTAGAGAGAGGTAAGAGCATTTTAGAGAGAGAAGGAGGAAATCTAGCATTCTAATCATCCAATCTTGCACCAACCTTCAAGCATCGAGAAAGTCAATCACTAGATTATTATCTATCCGGGGTAAGTCCTACTCCTAAGCTTTCATGCAAGAGATTATGAGTTCTAGTGTATTGTGGGGTTGGAAGTAGGCCATGCATGTGACAATAGGTTGTAGTATGTGGGGTTAATGAGCATTTTGGGTAGTTCTTATTGAAATTGGTTGAGGGTGGAAGGGATTACCATTATAGGGCTTCATAGTCTATCTTCCATGCTAGGTGTTTGACAAAATTCCTAGGAGAGTTACACCATGGGAATCCTTCTAATTATGCACCGATTTTCGCTATCTTCCTATAGATTTTTATTGTTAGAAGTGTGGGGTGTTATAGAAACTTAAGGAAAGCTCAAACAAGGTATGTTGGCTAAAGTACTTCTTAGAAATGAATTCTATGATGTTCCCGTAAGTTTCAAGTATGGTTGGCTCAAGTTCCTTATTCCCATGTTCCGAGTTGTTCCCAATAAATTCAATAGTCCCGAGTAAGCAAAATGTTGAGAATTATGTATTCAAAATGTGTTACGAATGTCCCTATCACATTATGTTATCCTTCGGGAATGTGTTCAAGAATGATATGTGTATTGAAATGTTATGGCTTTGAGTCGTGCTTCAAATGAAAGTCCATTATACTCCACTTGGAAAGAATATTCAATGCGTCAAACACTCCTATTGCTCATATATATACTTAAGGCTTTGATTTCGAATGTTCATATTGTTGATAATCTATAAAGTTGCTTGAAATTGAAAGAAGTGAGTTGGGGTAAATAAAGTGTGGTCAATGTAGGAAGGATGAAAATTTTATTTGTGGCCAATGGTGCCAAGGAGATGAAGTGATGTGAGAAAAGTTATGAAATGAGGCTCTATTCAACTGTTCCAAATTGACATCAAAAATAAATTTTCCTGAAAGCTTATGTACTTAAGTCATGCCCAAATGTGGCTATTTTATCTAATGCTATGCTTTGTAAGTATTTCCAATGTATTTTGAGCTCTTATATATTCATGAGTCGAAATTGTGTATTGTCCTCTTGAGGAAAAGTATTTCAAGAATAAATGATGTGTTACTCGATTATGATTTTAACTTGTGCTTCGATTGCCAACCATTCTACTCCATTTCTTGGTAAGAAATCCATTTGGTTTAAAGTTTTCATTGCTAATGAACCTAAAGTTGTGATTTTCAAAATATTATATTTGTTGATATTTGTGATTACAATCCTGTAAGTAAAGAAACGAATGTGTGGAATATAAGATACGGCCACCGTGCCTAGGGATGAAGAATCATAAGTATGGCCAAGAAAGCCAATGAAATAATAACTTATTGTGAATGGTTGAAATTACTAACGAGGCTATATATAATTTGAAATGTAATGAGGTGGATATAAAATAGATTTAGGCTTTTTTCCCCTTACTTGGGATGAGGTTGATATTAGCTGTGAATTGGAAAGTCAACCCACACGGCATATGTGGGAAGGTGGCCTAGCCGATCGGGTGGAGATCGGATGCCATGTTGCGCACATGATGGTATTACTCCTGGTAACACCTTTTTTTCGCATCATATGTCAAACCACACTGTTCGTGGAGAGATGGCCTGGCGTGATCGGATTCTATGCTAAAAACTCGATGGTATTTAGTGCTAATGATCTCCCAACCAATATATTTAATATTTTTCGTATTTTGAAAATTGTTATGTTTTAACTTGGCATTTGGATATCATTGATTATTACTTGTTTCTCCATGGTGTTTCGCCTTCTGTTGTTGGCATTCTATTTCGAAATAGGACATTTAGATTTACATACTAGTACTATTCTGTATGTACCGACGTCCCTTTTGCCGGGGGCGCTGCATCCTCAATGGATGAAGGTGGTTCATCAGCAGGCAACTTTGGTCCTCGTTAGCTGTCACTCTCTATTCAGCAGGTTTTTGGTGAGCACTACTCTGTTCCAAACTATATGTCATTTGACGTTGTATTTTGTGTTTTGAGGTATAGCGGGGGCCTGGTCGCCGGCACTTCCATTCTTCACTTCTGCTGTACTTAGAGGCAACCATAGACAGGTTATGGATGGTATTTGATGTTGGGAATTGAACTTGAAAGGTTGGTATTTGGCAAACAGGTGTTTCATTTATATCGATAAACTTGTAATATTTTTGGGAATCATCAATGAACATCCTTTGAGTAATGGATAAAGAATGTGGAATACTTGACTTTGCTCATGTCTATCACTTGTATTGATTCTTATATTGTTAATGGGCTAGGTTGGGTAGAAGGTATATAGTAGGATTGCTTGGCAAGAGTATCCTAGTCGAGCGCCGGTCGCGCTCCCTGAGGTCAGGGCGTGACACTTATATTAGTGCTCAGGCATATCAGAATTTCATGCAACTCATATTATCTCGAATATTACTTTTGATTTTACTTTCCGTTCGTTAGGCATTACTGGTGCCACTCTCTTATGGAGTACATACAATGTTGCTGTGAGATTGTTGTTACAAGACCAGTTTTTCTTCAGGTTACTATGCTTAGGTTGAAGCCTTCCTCGGCTAGTCTTTTGTTGTAGTACTTCGGGGAGACCCTCTGACTCTTGTAAAATTATGAGCTTATTACATCGTATACCCGACAGAATTTGATGTTCTCACTCACCTATAATTATCCTTCGTTACTTACCTCCGTGCCCTTGTGTTTGCTGGATTACTTCTTAACTTATATTTTGATTGTCTCCCTAGTGGCACTCTCTTTTATTTCCGTAACACTTATAGGTACCTTTAACTACCCCAACTCCTATCTGAATATTTGTCAAGGATTACAATGTCGTATCTGCGAGACTGAATTCCCAATGATAGGGTTCACTACGTTTATCATGCACGATCTGCTAATTTATCTGTATCCTTTTGTCTATACATAACTAGGCTCTTCCTGAATCAACTACTAACTACTCGTCGATCCATTCTGATATCTATATTTCGTGTAATCTCTCTTGGGTTATTTCCTTTGTCTTAACTTACCTCTCGCACTGGCTCCTTATGTATCAAGTTTCCATTCGCATTTATTTATCAATAGCTTCCTGGCTTCGAACCATTACTACATTTCCCTGACATCATGCTTGCATAATGTTCTGGAGCCGTGACATATCTGTAGGATCTGAATAAATGCAATCTCATCCCTTTCTCCTTTTTACTGCAATTTTCCTATACTATTCTATAGTTACCTGCACCACATAAATCCGACTTATTACCATATCACACCATCTTCCCCCCTTTAGGGGAGTACTAACATTTAAGTCTATGAAAATTTACCTATAGATGTTTTGCCTCTTCATCTTCGGTGTCTTTTCACATTTTTGATGACTTTTACTCGCCTTGCGGTAACCCTTTTGTACCGGAGATAACTGATTTCTTACGCACGAGGGTGACACCTAGTGTAACAGGCACACTTAGTCCCTTAAGCATAACTTTTCTCACACGGCTTGCTTTAGGGAATCATCTTCCTGAATGACCTTTAACGGTTATTCTTCCGATGTCCATTCTATTATTGCCGGAACGCGATCTCTGAAATTCTCACGATGTGTCTATTTCCAAATATTTAGGTCCCTAATTCATGTTCAATTTTTTCTTGTTTACTAGCCCATACTAATTTATATTACTCAAGTGTGTCTAACTTAGCCTTCTGGTAATCACATTGGAGTCACCAACTGATTTCTCGAAGTGAGGATATGACTTTAGTGCCTATCTTCTGAAATTTTCAAACACTCTAGTACTCATATTTGACTGTTATATTCTAGAGTGCACCACCTGAGTGCCTCATAAGGAGAACTATGACCACGTTTGCAATATCCTTCGGAAAAGTCAGCTAACGCTAACAATCCATCAACCATTTTGGGTTACTCTAACCCCAGCTAGATCCTGATATCTCATCCTTCTCTTAAACTATATATGTTAAATCCTAGAGGTTTGGGACTATGGAAAACCCGAGCACAGAGCAAGTGCCTGCAAATCCAGTAATAAGAAGAAGAAGAAGATTAATCTTCTTGAAATCTGCGAATAAGCTAAAGATAAGCCTTACTCCATTCTAGAAGACGGAACTTCTGATCAGTCTCCTACTTCTGAAGACTTTAGTGATGATGAAGATATCAACGTCGCTTATGAGTCTAACTGCAGTCAATCTGGGCAAGAATGCAGATGCACCTGAGCCTTTTGTAGCTGTGAACTCGCCTCTCCAAGAATCAGGGTCTTGACCAATGACTCTAAAGAAGCCCTTTTTGATGTGAACCAACACATCAATGATGAAGAGGCTAGGAACAAATATCTTCTAGAACTCAAAAACTCATTCTTCATCATCAAGATGAGAAACCAAAATCTATGGTTATTGAGCCTTTTTCCATGAAGCAAATCATGGCCAGATTCGAAAAAACCCCTAAGCCTTCTATCGCTGATCTAAATCAAAAAATTTCTACTCTAAAAAAGGAGATAAAAGAGATTAAATCTAGACTCAATAAGATTGAATTCGATGCCCTTATTGAGCGGATTTTCAAGAAAATCGATGATGAAAAATTTGAAGACTCTAATTCTCCCTTTGAGGAACTTAGCAACGATCACCCTCTTGAGCCTTCTCATGCTAAGGAATTCGCCTCTACCTCGGAAACACTAGGCCTTTCAGTTGTCACTTCGGTAAGACCTCAAAGTCATCATATTCCTGTTACAATTATAATTACCAAAAACTTTGCTTTAAACAAAGTTGCTCTTTTGGATAGTGGTGCAGATCGTAACTGCATAATTAAGGGCTTAGTCCCTACAAAGTTTTTGGAAAAAAGCAACACTAAAATTTACTCTGCTACGAGTGAACTTTTAAAAATTAATCCTAAGCTTTCTAAAGCTCATATTTGTAATAATGGCATATGTTTTACCAATGATTACGGTATTATTGAATATATCAATGAAGATATTATACTTGGAATTCCTTTCATCACCCAAATAAAACCCTTTACTACGGGTTTAGAAGGAACCTCCACAACAATTTTAGGAAAAATTATCTTTCCCATTTATAAAAACCCTTCCCAAGAAGAAAGTAATTTTATTACTGACAAAACTATTTTCAAAATAAATAGACATTCTCAGCATATCACTTTTTTGAAAATAGATGTCAAAATTATAAAAATTGAGCAAATCTTAAAAACTCTGGAGATGGTTACTAATATAGCCACTCTTCAAGATCTTTTTGAAAAAGAAATTTGCTCCAATTTTCCTAACGTCTTTTGGAAAATAAAAAGGCATATAGTTGAGCTTTCATATATTGAAGGTTCAATGAACAGGGCATCACTAATAAAGCGAGACCTATTCAAATGAACCATGCTATAATGGAAATATGTAAAAAGGAGATTTCTAATCTCCTAAAAAATTGTATCATTCACCCCTCTTAATCTCCTTGGAGTTGTTCAGCATTTTATGTAAACAACAGTGCAGAAAAAGAAAGAGGAGCTCCCAGACTAGTTATCAATTACAAGCCGTTAAATACAACTTTAAAATGGATTAGGTACCCGATACATAATAAAAGAGATCTTCTCAAAAGAACTTACAGAGCCAACATCTATAGTAAGTTCAATATGAAATCTGGTTTCTGGCAAATTCAGATTGCCGAGAAAGACAGATACAAAATTGCCTTCAATGTTCCTTTTGGCCAATATGAATGGAATGTCATGTCGTTCGGTTTCAAGAACACCCCTTTCGAGATCCAAAATATTATGAACTCAAAAATTTAACAGTTATAGTTATATGTCTATAGTCTATATAGAGGATGTGTTAAGTATTTTTCGAGGATATAAATTCTCATTTTAAACACCTTAACACCTTCTTTAAGATTGTTAAAACTAAGGGACTAGTTGTTAGCTCTAAAAAGATTAACTCTTTCAGACTGCTATCAAGTTCTTAGGTCATAATTTGCATCAAGGTACTTACAAACCTATTTGCAGAGCCATAGAGTTCTCCTCTAAGATTCCCGATGAAATCCATGATAAAACCCAACTTCATAGGTCCTTAGGAAGTCTTAATTATGTTTCTGATTTCATTCCGCATATTAGGCATGTCTGTGAACCCCTCTACAAAGGCTTAAGAAAAATCTCGTCCCTTGGAAAGATGAACAGAAGGCCTCTATGATTGTAGAAAGTGATGCTTCTGACCAAGGTTATGGATGAATCCTTAAACAACGTGAGACCCCTGAGTCTCATGAACAGCTTGTTAGATTTACATCAGGAATCTGGAATTCCGCGCAAAAAAAATACAGTACTGTTAAAAAAGAAATACTTTCAATAGTACTATGTATTACAAAATTTCAAGACAACTTAATTAATACGGACTTCTTAATAAGAGTAGATTGCAAATCTGCAAAAGAGATTTTACAAAAGATGTTAAGAATCTTTTTTCAAAACAAATATTTGCTAGATGACAAGCTCTTCTATCTAGCTTCAATTTTGAAATTGAATTTATTAAAGGCGAAGCTAATTCCCTTCCAGGCTTCTTGACCAGAGAATTTTTACAGGGAAAACATGAGGCCATCAACCAGGCCTAACTCTCCTTTCAAAGGAGACAAATCAGAGAAGAAAGTTCTTCTTCAAATCACCCATTATCTTCCTTAAAAGGTCTAAACCAATTACGTCCCCTTTTCCACCTAAGCAGCAGACTCAAGCATCGTCATCATCTAATATGGTGAATACAATCATCGGTAATAAATTTACAGCTCTTGCAGAGTTCCCAAAATTAGAAGGACCCAAACTTCTAACAAATAAAGGAACAACCCAGCAAAGCTCAGTCGGAGGTCTCGGAACTCCCACAAAGCAAAGCTATGAGATGAAGACTCCAGAGTCTTTTGCTCAAGCAGTGAATCCAAAGATCATCCCGAGTGATCAAAATTTTCAGACAAAACCCCTTCCAACAAAAGAAGAATTGAATTATATTACTACACAGGCAATGCCCCATTGTTAGCCCTCAACAAAGAGTATGAACGCTACAAACCAAATTATTTAGTAAACGATTACGTGGATGTTAAAGTTCCACTCGAAACCAGGTTTTACTTTGAAGTGATTTTGGTAGACACTGATTCTATCGAAGTAGAACATGACTATGACGAAAAGAATCCGGAATTCATCCGATACTCCAGAGTAGTTCTCAAGAAAATACTCTACCCTAGTCAGGTTATCTATGAACCGCAAGCCCTAGACATATAGCTGGTACGATTGCCAAGATGCATGGTTTAACTTCATGTATGTAAGACCAGGACATACTTGGTTCCTAAAGTACAACCAGAGCTATTAAATGTTGTTATTCCTAGATGGTTCTACGAATGGTGGAACTATTTTGGAGGACCGAAGCAAATACTCCCAAGTTAGTTTTTAAACATATTTGAGATGTTTCAAACATAGGAAGAAATTACTTCCCTACTAGAACACATCCAAATGTGTAAATATTTTATAAAAAAGAGAATCTCTTATATTATCAGCTAGGACTTTGTTATGGCAGAGTTTGAACGTATCAAGTACTTATTCAAAGAGATAGAGATCAATGGATGGGTGCCTAGTCCTCGTCCAAATACAAAGGTTTCCCCTAAAGGAAAAGAAGTTGCAACACCAATCAAGTCCAGCACACAACTAAGAGTAGAGTCATGTTTTATTGTTGAATACTCCCCCGCACTTCTATGTTGTTGTCATGTCTTTTTGCACTTTGTTGTTAAGTTGTGATATTATATCTAGATGAAACATTGGGTATCGTTGTTTTATGATATTTTGGCATATGTGGGCATGTGTTGAGGGTTGATTGATGTTGTGTGTAGTATAAGGGTGACGAGATGCGCATGTGGCGACATAAGGGAGAGCTTCCATTATTATGCGCATGCGGTGAGATAAGGGTGGCTTATGCATGTGGAGAAACATAAGGGATGTATTTTATTATGATGTGCATGTGGCGAAATAAGGGTGTCATGTCCCAAACCTGGGGAGGCATGGCCGGCACCCGGTGCCATACTCTGCCCGAGCATACCACTTTGTACTTGTGAACTCTGGAGGGGTAGCCCTCAACTTAGGCTAACGAGGCTTACCTGTATGCTGACAATAACAATCAAGGCCGACAGGGCCATATTCTGAATCATCTGAAAATAACGGCAATCTCATTCAAGGGGTAGACATACCCAAAATCTCATATACATAACTGGGTAGGCTTACAAGGGTGCCATGAATGTATACAACCAGCATACTAAACTGAACATGCACACAGGCAGGCAAGGCAACAACACTAACATAAATTTATACCGAACTCCTCTAGAAGCCTCTATAAATAACATAATTGTTTCAAGGCCGGGATAGGGCCTCGACATACCCATTAAACCATTATATACAAAAAGGACTCCAAACTCTTGGTAACTGCGGGGGGAGTGGAGTAGACCAATCAAGCTGATGGTTTATTGTCTATAGGTGTGACGACCCGACAAGTCATCTCAGCAGTTACGCTCCGTCTCCCCCATTTCTGCTTCATCATGCTTTGTTATCCGTGTTTTATGTGATCGAGTTGAGTAGTTTGTGTTCGGACGTGGTTGGGTTGGCTTTTTGATTAAAAGAGCAAAAAGGTATCGCAAAGCAGGTTATGCTATCGCAAAACCCATATGCGGACCGCATATCTCACAATAAGATCACAGACCAAGACAAATTTCTGGGCAAAGATCGACGTTAGAAATGCGATATCATATGCGGTCGCAATTCTACTATGCGGACCGCATATCTCACACTGAGATCGCAGACCAAGACAGATTTCTGGGCAAAGATCAACGTCAAAAATGTGGTCTCATATGCGGTCGCATTTCAACAATGCGGATCGCAAACCATACCTCACACTGAATGCGGTGAAGGCTAGGGTTACAATCTGCGATGGCCATATTAATAATGCAGATTTGGAGGTCGATTCGATGTCGGAATTTGACAATTTTTGTATGGTTGAACTCGTTGGGAAATAAGGAACCCGTTGATGTGGAAATTTCTGAGCTTCGAGAAGTGGGCACGGGGCTTGGGTTTTGCTAACTTCGGAATTTCTTGGTATTTTTCGGTTGTTTTCGCTTGGGCTTTGTCCCCTCAGCATATTGTAACGTATTCGTTCTGATTTTGGGTAGATTCGATGCGCGTGGAGGCCAATTCGAGGGGAAAAGGCGTCGCGGGCTAGGGATTTAGCCGGTTCGAGGTGAGTAGTGATTGTAAATGATGTTCTGAGGGTTTGAAACCCCGAATTGTGCATTGTAGTGCTATATTGAGGTGAGACACGCGCTCGATGACGAGCGTGGGGTCGTTTACTACTGGGGATTGTGACTTGGTCCGTCCCGATTGATGATTTTTACCGTGTATTCGACTGAAACTTATTTGTTATCATCATGATTTGGGCTGATTGCCATATTTGGGCTTTGTGCCAATTATTTAAACCCTTCGGGGATTTTTATCACTGTTTCCTCGCTATTTTTACTTATTACTTGAACTCAATCATGCTGTTTTCCACTGTTTTACAACTCAGCCACTTTTACTCAGTTTTGAGAGTTAAATAATATTTTAATGATATTTTTGGGCTGAGAACTACTATTTTACTATGCCCGAGGGGCTTGTGATGATTTTCTGACTGAGTGCGGCCGAAGGCCAGATGTGAGGATATATTGAGTGATATGAGGCCGAGGGCCTGAGATACTTTATATGCCACGAGGTGGCTTGTGACTGATATGAGGCCGAGGGGCTGAGGTACTTTATATATGCCATGAGGTGACTTGATTGATATGAGGCCGAGGGCCTAGATTTATGCCACGAGGTGACTTGATATTGTGCTTGCGCCGTAAGGGGCACCTCCCAGTGAGTGCGGGTACCCATTGTGACATGAGATATAGTCCGAGGGGCTGATATTGTACTATGTGATAGCCCGAGGGGCTGATGCTATTCCATGTGATAGCTCGAGGGGTTGGTATTATTCTGAAATTTGATGCTCGAGGGGCTGGTACTATTCTGTGATATTGCCCGAGGGGCGAATTTGTTGATACTGAGCCCGAAGGGCTATCTTCTATTTGTTTTACTTCACATTATTTACCCGAAAAATTATATGTTTTACCTATTGAAAGGAGATTTTACATGATTTCTCACTTATTTGCTGTTTTCAAATGAGGTTTAAATGCTTCATTATAGGATGCCTTGTGCTTTATGTGTTTTCTTACCTTCAGTCGTTATTTATATTTATTACTCACTGAGTCGGAGTACTCACATTACTCCCTGCACCATGTGTGTATATTCAGGCGTTGTTGGTTCTGCTCCGGAGTACTGACTCCTCCCGTCCAAGCGGTGATTCAGAGACTACGAGGTAGCTGTTGGCGTCCGCAGCCCCGTATCTCTCTTATCTTGTTGTTTTCATGCTTTTCAAACAGTTGTGCCAGATATTATATTTAGTAGACTTGTATCAGGATCCATAGTTGCTCATGACTTGTGACGCCCCGGTTTGGGTTGTGTCGGGATGGTTTCTATTATGGGTAGCTACATTTCCGCGAATGTTTGCTATTAAATCATGCTTCTTTTGTTTTCATGTTAATTAGCTGCTTAAAATGAGATTGTGTTTGAATTGGCTGGCCTTGTCTTCACGAGAGGCACCATCACGATCGGGTTCAGGGTTAGGGTCGTGACAAGGTTGGTATCAGAGCCTAGGTTACATAGGTCTCACGAGTCATGAGCGGGTTTAGTAGAGTCTCGCGGATCGGTACGGAGATGTCTGTTTTTATCTTCCAGAGGTTGCAGAACCTTTTAGGAAAAACTTCATATTCTTGATATCCTTATCGTGCGGCTTGATTCTATTAAGGGTTATGCCTTTATTTCCTTCCTACTCAACCTTATGCGGCGCGAAACACTTGTTATCAATTGGGCATCGAAGAGTTGTAGTGGTACTAAGATGTGGTGCCAGATGCGTGTTCGGGCAGGCTATTATCGTTGTCTTGGGGAAGGATGTTCTTATGTTCCAGCTTAATATCTGTATCTTTTATGGTTTTGAGACCGTGCACAAACTGCTACGATGTCTACGCGTTGTTGTCATACAATGTTGGTGAAACGGTAGAGTGCTTATATATGGAACGCGGCAGTGAATGACTCGAAAGGAGGATTTCTCAGTGTATGATTTAGAGGTTCAGCATTTAATTCCAGCGAAGGAAAGGCAGTCGGACTGTAGATGCCCATGTTTGGTTGATGAAGTAACAAGACTGTATATTTTCAAGCATGATAGAATTTTCAATGTGATGCGGTGTCGTCGTCCTTGTTTGAACGCATTATGGTTCGTCGGTGTTACGGCCTTCTTGGATTTTTGCCTTCGGGGCATGGTGCTGTGAAATGGTGCCTGAGGGGTGGTTGCCAGGCATAGCTGGGTGTAGGGTTTCAAAATCGAATTAGTATTTCTAATGTGGATGGCTCGAGAAAGATGATCTTCGAAGAGGCTTAGAGTCGGTAACATTTTATTAGTTCGGGTGCTACAGAGATGGATTTCGATTTGATGCAACACGTGAGCAGCGAAGTATGAGGAACGATATGGCAGGAAGTGTTTTGCGGTGGTTGAAGTACTAGCAGGCCAAGTATGAGAAGCAGAGGTTGAAAAGTTGCTTAAAGGAGATGGTTTAACCGAAATAAGAGTGACAGATTAGCATATGGATTCTGTGGTAGGATAGTCGCGTGCCCTGAGAAAGTGTAGAACGGTTTAGGAATCATGATGGAAGGTGATTTGGACTACGTGTTTTATTTGGAGTGATGGTTGTCGTACGAAGAAAGATCGAATATAGCATAAAGGAGTTTGTCTGAAATGAATAGGGGTGTGAAGATTTGATTATCATTTCAGGTGCAATATGACTTGAGTTCGTAAGTATTGTTGAACTTTCAGTTGATGTTAATAGGAAAGGAGCAGATTTATACAGCTGGTGGGCGAGCATGAGCTCAGGAGGATTTGCTGATTACGGGGTAGTTGTACCCAGTGCAGCGTCGTAAGAAGATGTGGGTAAGGAATTCCACAGGTGGGTTATCTCCTGTGAGCAGGTTAGCGGTGGCGTGATGTTGACGAAGCTTCTGCGAGGTATATTACTTGCTACCCAGTAAGACGTCGAGTGTGTGACTATGACTTGTGATCCAGGATGTTCATGAAAGGCTTAACAAAGACTTCGAGAAGCCTGTCGGGTTAATGGTGCGAGATCATGGTAATTGAGCATGGAGGAATTGTCGTGGGCTCTACATTATGTGACGGTGGCTTAGAGCTAAGTGGGGGGAGCCCCACCGTTTACAATTGTATCGCGTGGTTGTCTGCCAGTGCGGTTTATAGTTATCGGTACGTTGGAGAATTACTTATGACTAAGAAAAAGGAAGTATTAGGGGTAATTCAGCAAAGAACTAGATGGGCATGTGCTATATTCGGCGTTATCGATGCATGTTCAGGTTTTTAGGAAGACTCGGAGCTTATGTTTTGTGGACGTGATGTACATGGAAAAGAGCGCAGTCGGTTGCTTCTTCGAGAGGTTGTCATGTGCTAGTAGAGCGTTGGAGTTGGTTATCTTCGGGACTAGGTCAGAGTGATTGACTCTCGATAACGGTCCTAGTGGATTCAAGAATTAAAGTGCAGTGCCTAAAGATTTCGGGTCCGATGTGTGGTTAAGGATCGAGTGTTCACAGTGGATTGCGAACGAAACTTGGAATATTCTATGTCACCATCGGGTATACGGTGCAGTATTGGAGGAAAGGAAGAAATAGCTTCGGATTCGCAGAAGGTCTTGCAAAATGGGTGTACCAGTCTAAGATAATATTGAGCACATAAGGAGGGTATGAGATGGTTTATGAGTATTGAGATGATGTGGTCTCGCGATTTGGGTCACTCAAGGTGAGTGCGAATTGAGTTCGTTATGTTGTGAATGGAGCTATTATATTTCTAAGTCAAGTCAAGAGTGAATTGAAAGAAGTTGGGTCGGTTAGTAATGGTCGAATCGGTGTGATGGTGGCAATGATCAGTTCCTTCGGCGTGTGAAGTTTTACATGTGGTATGTGGTTGTATGTGCAGGTCCGATAGCCACCATGACTTGATTGATTTGGGAGATATTTGATTCGAATGGCCTTGTTGTGTGAATGAACTCCGGAAGAGTCATGATGGTTTAGACCACAACTTGAGGTTTGTATTTTCTGTGGTTATGGGAATTCAGTTGCGTGTTGCCATGGCTCTTCTGAAATGAGTTGAGTGAAAGGGGTTCTAGCCAATGAAGTGTTCATTCTACTAGTAGTTCAGGGGTTATGAGAAATTCTTTTACTCTCGCGCAGCGGCACGATAGGTGCAGTGAGCAGCATGGGAATTGGAAGATGAGGATCTATGTTGCGGTTTAGTGTTGACAAGAATGTCATGAGCGCGGATAAGTAGGGACGAATTCAGGTGTTCAGAGTAAGCTGGCATTTTCTTTAGTGTCACCTGGGAATGGTGTCCTGTGTAAGAGGCTTTGTGTATTGATTTGCGAAATCTTGGTCGGCTTTACATAATTAGTATTGTTGGTGGTATAGAGGTGCAGACCTTGCTACGTGGTGCGGAAGGTCGTGGGGGCGTATCCCACAAGACAATTGTATAAGTGTGACCTATTAGTCACTTGATTGTCAGAGGTTGAAACCAAGTATGGAGACTTTGGTACTGACACTAATGTGAGAGTTTATGCTTAGAAGGCGCTCTAGTCCGTTGGTTGTGGAACATGGGAGTTTGTTTCGGATTGAGAAGACTTGATCTATTCACAAATATGTTGTGGTCCCGTGTAGCTTGTGATATTATATGAGTAGGATGACTCTCAGATGCAAGTCATTTATTGCGCCTTAGCCGTGCTTGTGTTTTGTAGCGTATGGCGCTATCCGCCTCCCTAGGGTGGTATTTCCGCACTTGGCGTGCTTGTGGTCGATATTCGGTATCTCGTAGGTATAAGCAGTATGGCTTGTTGGGTATTTCCTTACTTATGGTTATGTGCATATCGGGTGGCACGCCCAACAGTATCATGTTTGGATCGGGTTGCACGGCCCAATGGTATCATGTTTGGATCGGGTTGCACGGCGCAACGATATCATGTGTGAATCGGGTTGCATGCGCAACAGTTTTATGCTGAGTACGGTCCCTATATCTATTCCTGCGTATTTTGTTTCTCATACTCTGAGATGGGTTCGTAACATCTGTTCGACCGTTTTATTTGTTACGCGGGCTAGATAATTCTTTTCCAGAGATTCGTTCCTCTTTATGTGTCATGTTCAAATTGTAGCTTGTCGGCGCATTGATGGCACCATATGAGATCTGAGTCGGTGCTTAAGGCGGCTTATTGCATGAGCAGCTTACGCCGGGTGAGACGAGATTATTGGAGCTGAAATCTGTTCAATCAGATTTATATAAGGCACATTAAAAAGGGAATATCGTTATTCAGTTCAGAATGAGGTAATGGTTCTTGACAGGATGAGACACTCCATGAATTGTTGATTCGGTAGGTGACTACGAGTTTCTACACGTCTCTTTCGTCGTGGCGGTATTGCGAGATCTGGAACAGGATTTATGTGCGTCATGAGATGTGTTGCGAACACCAGATTCCTGAAATTTCAGCTATTGTGGTCGGAGGATGTTATTATGGGCAATCGGCTTATATGGTGATGTTTGTGAATTAGCACTCTACTACGGTGTTTATTCCTGTTGGGAGATTTTGATGTTCTTAGCCTGTCTATCATTTTTGTTTAGTACACTATTGAGGGCTATGAGTCCAAAAGTGACTTTCTGTTATTCACTACAGTGGGTTTTGATGTAATTTCGGGATAATTGATTAAAGCTTTATGAATTACACGCCCTACCGGTATGGGAGTTCATTATCTGCCGTGATTTCGAGTAAAGGAAATTATTTTTAAGGAGAAATGGATAGATTTCGGTTGGCATAAGTACATATTACTTGTGATTCAGAGTTGAGTACGAGATCCTTGCAATTTTAATATGATGTGAAAAGCTTAAACTGGGCTTTGAGCCGCAGTGGAAGTTATATAAGGATGAGATCCTTGTGATAAAAATTTATGTGTTTTAAATTCTTCCTCTGTTAAATTAAATTTGAACTATAGTACTGATAGGGAGCCATGCCTGTTAGGCTCATTTGATAATTCTTCTATGTGTTTTTGTGCATATTTTGCCGTATTCGTGCTATAATTATTGAGTTTTAGCCTACAAGGGGAGTGTCCAGGTGGCGTTAAATGTGACTCGTTAATTCGAGTAAACAATTATGAGGTCTTCATGCCTCGTGAATTGCTGTCAGAGTTGTGAAAATTTGAAATGAGGTTTTGGTTAAAATGAGGTTAATTAACGATGCTAGAATTACTTATGAACAGTTATTAGGACCAGAGACGTGGTTATGGGCATACATATGATGGGCACGCAAGCACGAGTTGCTACAGCCGGTTGAGACTAGCACGCTGTGTTGAATTAATTGAGCTGTGAAAAATTTGGCTTTGAAGTTTATAAATGTGGATAAAAGAAATAATCTTCAATTGAGATGGTGTTATCGGATCCATGTTAAATTTAAGGTGACGTAGAATCACCCGCGAGTGCGTGTAATAATTCACTTAGAAATTTAATATCCTCGAAATAGTCTTTAGCACGTTCGAGGACAAACGTATGTTTAGGTGGGGGAGAATGTGATGACCCGACCAGTCGTCTCAGGAGTTACCGCTCCGTTTCCCCCATTTCTGCTTCATCATGCTTCGTTATCCGTGTTTTATGTGATCGAGTTGAGTAGTTTGCATTCGGACGTGGTTTGGTTGGGTTTTTTATCAAAAGAGCAAAAAGGCATCGCAAAGCAGGTTATGCTATCGCAAAACGCATATGCGAACAGCATATCTCACACTGAGATCGCAGACCAAGACAGATTTCTGGGCAAAGATCGACGTTAGAAATGCGGTCTCATATGCGGTCGCATTTCTACAATAAGGACCGCATATCTCACACTGAGATCGCAGACTAAGACAGATTTATGGGCAAAGATCAACGTCAAAAATGCGATCTCATATGCGGTCGCATTTCTACAATGCGGACCGCAAAACCATACCTCACATTGAATGCGGTGAAGGCTAGGGTTACAATCTGCGATGGCCATATCAATAATGCAGACCGCATGTCTGGTATGCGACAGAAATGCGGTCGCATTTTAAACATGAAAGGGGCGCTTTTATTCTGATTTTGACCCTTTATAAATAGAAACCAGTAACCATTGGCTCTGTAAAACCCACTGTCATTACCATCTAAGAAAAATCTCTAAAACGCCCTAAATTACAGCAAAATCAGCCTCGAAAATATGTCCAAATGAGACTTGCTTGGACAGATTCTTAAAAGAGGGGATTTCGGCCATGTTAAACATATTTGGAGCTGTAGAGCCCGGATTGAAGCGAATTTTGAGGTGACTTTCGGGAGATTTTTCAAGGGAAACATCGGGGTAAGTGTTCTTAACTCAACTTTAGTCAAATTACTCAGTATATCGCTATTTTTAGTATTTAATTGGTGATTAAGTTAGAAAATTTGTGAAAAATCCTTAAGATTAGAGTTAAGATTTGGAGGTCGATCCGATGTCGGAATTCGAAAATTTTTGTATGGTTGAACTAGTTGGGAAATAAGGAACCCGTTGATGTGAAAATTTCTAAGCTTCGAGAAGTGGGAACGGGGCTTGGGTTTTTCTAATTTCGGAATTTCTTGGTATTTTTCGGTTGTTTTCGCTTGGGCTTTGTCCCCTCAGCATATTGTGACGTATTCGTTTTGATTTTGGGTAGATTCGACGCGCGTGGAGGCCAATTCGAGGGGCAAAGGCATTGCGGGCTAGGGATTTAGCCGGTTCGAGGTGAGTAGTTATTGTAAATGATGTTCTGAGGGTTTGAAACCCCAGATTGTACATCGTAGTGCAATATTGAGGTGAGACACGCGCTCGATGACGAGCGTGGGTCGTTTACAACTGGGGATTGTGACTTGGTCCGTCCCGATTGATGATTTTTATCGCGTATTTTACAGAAACTTATTTGTTATCATTATGATTTGGGCTCATTGCCATATTCGGGCTTCGTGCCAATTATTTGAACCCTTCGGGGATTTTTACAACTGTTTCCTCACAATTTTGACTTATTACTTGAACTCAGTCATGCTGCTTTCCACTATTTTACAACTCAGCCACTTTTACTCAGTTTTGAGACTTAAATAACATTTTAATGATGTTTGGGCTGAGAACTACTATTTTACTATGCCCGAGGGGCTTGTGATGATTTTCTGACTGAGTGCGGCCGAGGGCCAGATGTGAGGATATACTGAGTGATATGAGGCCGAGGGCTTGAAATACTTTATATGCCACGAGGTGGCTTGTGACTGATATGAGGCCGAGGGCCTGAGATACTTTATATACGCCACGAGGTGGCTTGATTGATATGAGGCCGAGGGCCTAGATTTATGCCACGAGGTGGCTTGATATTGTGCTTGGGCCGTATGGGGCCCCTCCCGGAGTCTGTACACCCCCAGTGAGCGCGGGTACCCATTGTGATGTGAGATATAGCCCGAGGGGCTGATATTATACTATGTGATAGCCCGAGGGGCTGATACTGTTCCATGTGATAGCCCGAGGGGCTGGTATTATTCTGAAATATGATGCCCGAGGGGCTGGTACTGTTCTGTGATATTGCCCGAGGGGCGGATTTGTTGATACTGAGCCCGAGGGGCTATCTTCTATTTGTTTTACTTCACATTATTTACTCGAAAAATTACATGTTTTACCTGTTGAAAGGAGATTTTACATGATTTCTCACTGATTTGCTATTTTCAAATGAGGTTTTAATGCTTCATTATAGAATGCCTTGTGATTTATGTGTTTTTTTTTACCTTCAGTCGTTATTTATATTAATTACTCACTGAGTCGGAGTACTCACATTACTCCCTGCACCATGTGTGCAGATTCAAGCGTTGTCGGTTCCGCTCCGGAGTACTGACTCCTCCCGTCCAGGCGGTGATTCAGAGACTACGAGGTAGTTGTTGGCGTCCGCAGCCCCGTATCTCTCTTATCTTGTTGTTGTCATGCTTTTCAAACAGTTGTGATAGATATTGTATTTAGTAGACTTGTATCAGGATCCATAGTTGCTCATGACTTGTGACACCCCGGTTTGGGCTGTGTGGGGATGGTTTCTATTATGGGTAGCTACATTTCCGCGAATGTTTGCTATTAAATCATGCTTCTATTGTTTTCATGTTAAGTAACTGCTTAAAATGAGATTGTGTTTGAATTGGCTGGCCTTGTCTTCACGAGAGGCGCCATCACGACCGAGTTCAGGGTTAGGGTCATGACAATAAGAAGGTCTGCCCGGCTATCTATCAGGACCTCGAGGTATGAAATGCATCATCCCGGTAAAAGGGACGTCATTACGAAATAATGTATCGAGTATGTAAGGCAATAGAATAACAGAAAGCTGAAACTGAACTGATAATATAATAACTGAAAGTAATTAGGAGCCAAAGATGATCTAGAGATATAATTACCTACCGATACTGACTCAACTCTCTCAATATAGTAAGTATAATAGTTGTCCAGCCCCATAAGGCTCGGTGCGTGTAACTGCTCGGCCGTTGCATGCTCGCTCATAGGCGCTCGGCCTTATTAGGCTCGGTGTCTCGGCCATTCTAGGCACTCTCATAGGCGCTCGGCCACTGTAGGCTCAATATATAACTTACCATATGATTTGAGGTTGCTCAATAGGGGCTTGCCCATCGATTATAGCTCGATGGTGGTGAAAATACTGTACTACTGTCTCTCTCTATATATATGTATGCACACAAATATATATATATATATATATATATATATATATTTATTTATTTATTTATATATACCCTCTGCTCTTTTGGCTGAAAGAAAATTATACATAACTTAATAGAAAGTCCCGATAAGGGAGAATACTATAACTTAAGAGACTAGAATAATATACATAAATTAAGGAATAAAAACTTCTCTTTATATCTTGTTATCAAACACATGTAGCTACAAGATCATGACAAGATTAAGTAAGGTTTAGCCTTAACATACCTCATAATACTTTGCCCAATTCTCAAGCTAACTTATCCTGCAGCTCCTGTGCCTACAAGATATGAGCAATACTATCGTCAAAATATGAATACCTTAACTTATCGTATGTGAACAACACACTTTCTTCTACGATAAAACGGACATCACCTCTCCTGTTTATATGACTTCCCACATGTTACAACAACCAACACCAGCCCAAACAACATCAACAATACTCATAATAAGCCTTTCAAAACAGTTTAACAATCCCGACAAGCAGCAAGCATAGTTTATGATCAACAAAATAGAGTCTGAATCCAATTTCTTTTTAATGAATAGACTCACCATATCAATAATATTTTAGTTATGTTTACCACATAATTTTCAGCCCAAAAAATCATAAGAATATTCTTTAAAACTGTCCACATACCTAGCACCTTAATTTTTATCGCCAATCACTTGTTTTTCATGTTTTCTTTTTCAATCAACTTAATTAACACCTCGAAAAGCTTAACAACAGCAGCCAAAAAATTATCAAATTATTTCTCATAATTTTCAGCCACCACAGACCATGTATATAGCCACAAAACAGTCAAACAAAAATATAACCATGTCTCATGATATTAGTTCGGACTTGTTTAGTATTAAATCGGAACCACGACAAAAAAAGTTCTTCTTGCGAAGAAGCCCGTGCTTCTTTTGTTGAAAAAAAGAAAAATGGTTTGATTCGACATTTCCTAAGAATCAACTTAGTAAAATCCCCTATTTCGTATATCAAAAAAGGAATGATCCGTCGGGGTCAGGACTGCTCTCTGATAATGGATCAGATTGTACCAATATCAACCCCTTTTCTTCCATTTATTCCTATTCCAAGGCAAAAATTCAACAATATCTTAACCAACCTCAAGGAACTATTCATACGTTGTTAAATAGAAATAAGGAATGTCAGTCGTTGATAATTTTGTCAGCAGCCAATTGTTCTCGAATGGGGCCATTCAAGGATGTAAAATACCACAGTATGATAAAATAATCAATTAAGAAAGATCCCCTAATTCCAATTAGGAATTCATTGGACCCTTTAGGAACATCCCTTCCAATTGAGAATTTTTATTCATCTTACCATTTAATAACTCATAATCAGATCTTAGTAACTAACTATTTGCAACTTGACAATTTAACACAAACTTTTCAAGTGATTAAATTTAAATATTATTTAATGGATGAAAATGGAAATTTTTTTAATCCTGATCCATGTCGTAACATTATTTTAATTCCATTCAATTTCAATTGGTATTTTCTCCATCACAATTATTGTGAAGAGACATCTAAAATAATTAGTCTTGGACAGTTTATTTGTGAAAATGTATGTTATAGCCAAAAAATGGACCACCCCTCAAATCGGGTCACGTTATACTTGTTCAAGTTTACTCGATAGTGATACGATCAGCTAAGCCTTATTTGGCCACCCCCGGAGCAACGGTTCATGGCCATTATGGGGAAACCCTTTACGAAGGAGATACATTAGTTACATTTATATATGAAAAATCGAGATCTGGTGATATAACACAAGGTCTTCCAAAAGTAGAACAGGTGTTAGGAGTGCGTTCGATTGATTCAATATCCATGAATCTAGAAAAGAGGATTGAGGGTTAGAACAAATGTATAACAAGAATTCTTGGAATTCCTTGGGGATTCTTGATTGGTGCTGAGTTAACTATAGCGCAAAGCCGAATCTCTTTGGTTAATAAAATTCAACAGGTTTATTGCTCCCAGGGGGTGCAGATTCATAATAGGCATATAGAAATTATTATACGTCAAATAACATTAAAAGTGTTGGTTTCAGAAGATGGAATGTCTAATATTTTTTCACCCGGAGAACTTATTGGATTGTTGCGAGCAGAACGAATGGGGCGCGCTTTGGAAGAAGCGATCTGTTACTGAGTCGTCTTATTGGGAATAACAAGAGCATCTCTCAATGCTCAAAGTTTCATATCTGAAGCGAGTTTTCAAGAAACTGCTCGAGTTTTAGCAAAAGCGTCTCTCCGGGGTCGTATCAGTTGGTTGAAAGGCCTGAAAGAGAACGTTGTTTTGGGGGGGGTGATACCCGTTGGTACCGGATTCAAGGGATTAGTGCACCCTTCAAAACAACATAACAACATTCCTTTGGAAACAAAAAAAAAAAATCTATTCGAGAGGGAGATGAGAGATATTTTCTTCTACCACAGAAAATTATTTGATTCTTGTCTTTCAAAAAATTTCCACGATATACCCGAACAATCGTTTATAGGATTTAATGATTCCTAACAATGGATTCATCTCTTTCGCTATCTGCATTTGGTATGGTTATTTGCTTTGGTAATAAAAAGAATAATGAATAGAAAAGAATAATGGTTGGGTCGTGTATCTACGTCCAATCTAGAGTAGGCTGCAATAACGGCCCAGTGTCATTATGTTAATAAAAAATGGCTTGGCAGTATGTTAACGAATTGGTCGACTACTGTACCAAGACTTCATAAGTCCAGGGACTTGAGAATGGAACAAAAAACAGGGAGACTCAACCGTCTCCCGAAAAGAGATGCAGCTATGTTGAAAAGACAATTATCTCGCTTGCAAACATATCTGGGCAGGATTAAATATATGACAGGGGTACCCGATATTGTAATCATCGTTGATCAGCACGAAGAATATACGGCCCTGCGAGAGTGTATTACTTTAGGAATTCCAACAATTTGTTTAACCGATACAAATTGTGACCCCGATCTCGCAGGTAATTCAATTCCAGCGAATGATGACGCCATATCCTCAATCCGATTAATTCATAACAAATTAGTATTCGCAATTTGTGAGGGTCGTTGTAGCTATATAAGAAATCCTTGATTAACAATAACATAATAAGATAAATAACTTACTTCAGAAATCCCTTATGGAATCGCTTACTATTTCTTAATTTCAAAAAAAGATAAAAATAGCTGGGGATATTATGTGATTTATTAGTATTCTAAATATTAGTTGGTATTCAAAATATCCGATTCAAGTATACAAAGAGATGGTTGAATCAAAAAATTTTGTTTAAAGTTCAATCTTTTCAGAGGGCAAGGCAATATGAATGTTCTATCATGTTCCATCAATACTCTAAAGGGGCTATATGATATATCCGGTGTGGAAGTAGGCCAATATTTCTATTGGCAAATAGGGGGTTTCCAAGTACATGACCAAATACTTATTACTTCTTGGGTTGTAATTGCTATCTTATTAGGTTCAACCACTATAGCTATTCGGAACACACAAACCATTCCGACCAGGGGTCAATATTTCTTCGAATATGTTCTTGAATTTATTCGAGATGTGAGTAAAACTCAAATTGACGAAAAATATGGGCCCTGGGTTCCTTTTATTGGCACTATGTTTTTATTTATTTTTGTTTCTCATTGGTCAGGAGTTCTTTTACCTTGGAAAATCATACAATTACCTCATGGGGAGTTAGCCGCATCCACGAATGATATAAATACTACTGTTGCTTTGGCTTTACTCACATCAGTGGCATATTTTTATGCGGGTCTTACAAAAAAGGATTAGGTTATTTCGGAAAACATATTCAACCAACCCCAATCCTTTTACCCATTAACATCATAGAATATTTCACAAAACCTTTATCACTTAGTTTTCGACTTCTCGGGAATATCTTAGCTGATGAATTAGTAGTTGTTGTTCTTGTTTCTTTAGTACCTTTAGTAGTTCCTACACGTGCCATGCTCCTTGGATTATTTACAAGTGGTATTCAAGCTCTTATTTTTGCAACTTTAGTCACGGCTTATATAGGTGAATCCATGGAGGGCTATCATTGAAATAGTCTTATTTAGATTAGCCCAAAGCAATGTATAAATATGGTGGGTGGCTCAAGAGAATTATTTAACTTAGGGAATATAATAGGGGAATCTAAATATACAACTATTTTATACGACCTAGAGTGATAGCAAAAAAATCACGATGATATTAAAGAGTAAGGGGAAAAAGATATATAAAAAAAAATATTCCAAAAATTCCCCTTTCCTTCACTTAATATCATACTTATATTCACTTTAGATTGCTTAGTCCATCTCATTATTAATTCATTGTTAAAACAATTTGAATATTAGAATTTTTGTCAATAATTAAAATTCTTATTGTATAGGTTCACGACGTGTAATTAAATTTAATTAAATAAAAAAGGGCGAAACATTTTTCCTTTCAGTTGATTTTATTCAACGATTGACCAAAATATTAATAATTAATAAATAAATTATTTATTTATTTTAATAAATCGCATGAACTTAGATCAATCAAATAATAATATTTCTATACATATGGAATTATTGGGACTAATCAATTTGTCCATTTAGATTTATCTAGGTGGAATAATAAGAAAAGGTAAGGTTCAAAAGAATTTACAAGAAAGGGAATTTTTTTTTTAGTATTTTAGAAAGGGTTGGTTAGGAGAGGGAGGTATCTGTAATTGAATAACTATAAGCCAACCCTTGTAGATGTTTTGACGCTTGATTCTCGAATAGGATTGAATCTAAGATGAATGCTTGGTTTACGTTATGGAAGAAAGACATTTATATGTGATATTAGATATTGACTAGTGCTAGTTATATCTGAAATGAACTAAAGATATATTTTACTACTCTAGGGGATTCGAATAGACTAGAAGTCCTTTCGGCCTCTTGTGATTGTGAATTGAATGAATAAACGGATAAAATCAAGAAATAATTCAACTAACAGTTCGAACCAAGAAATGGAAGAATGAAAGTCGTATGGGTTCACAAAGACTCTGTGGCTAAAAAGTAAAAAAGATATATCAAAGTAGTTCTGATGATTCAATAATCTTATTACTTCAATCCGAAGTTCTTAGTTACTTCGACTGGATGAGTCCTAGCGAGGGAAAAATTTAGTTACTTCCACTGGATGAATCCTAGCGAGGGAATAATTAAGTCATAACTCATTGGTTGATTGTATCATTAACCATTTCTTTTTTTTTTTTGTTACGAGGAACTTATCATGAATCCACTGGTTTTTGCCACTTCCGCTATTGTTGCTGGATTGGCCGTAGGGCTTGCTTCTATTGGACCTGGAGTTGGTCAAGGGACTGTTGCGGGTCAAGCTGTAGAGGGTATCGCGAGACAGCCTGAGGCAGAGGGAAAAATACGAGGTGCGCTATTGCTTGGTGTAGCTCTTATGGAAGCTTTAACAATTTATGGACTGGTTGTATCATTAGCACTTTTATTTGCGAATCCTTTTGTTTAATCTTAGCTTATAAATATGAAAAATAAATACATTTTTCATATTTTATTGCCTTTGACTTGTCGTTTGCTTTTTCAAATTCTATCAAGATTTCCCTCCCCCAATTCTTTATTCTTTGAGAAAAGAACCTACAGGAAGGGCTGATTTGCTGATGAGGAATTAGCATACTAACTCGCTTTCATCCTTCCCGTTCATACACCAAAGGAAACTGTTTTTAGTAACTGTTAGTGTTCCAATAACCAATAAAACGGCTAGTTCATTAGTTCATAATTTATAACTAACTCGATATTTTTTATTTTTTGACTCAATTTAAGAAAAAATAAAAGAATAAATAAAAAGAGGGGCGAAGTGCTATAAAAAGAACTCTGTTCGAGTTCTTAGTCTATCTAAAAGAGGAGATCATATGAAAAACACAGCCGATTCTTTTGTTTCTTTGGGCCACTGGCCATCTACCGGGAGTTTCGGGTTTAATACTAATATTTTAGCAACAAATCCAATAAATCTAAGTGTAGTGCTTGGCGTATTGATTTTTTTTGGAAGGGGAGTGTGTGCGAGTTGTCTATTTCAAGAATAGGCTGGACCACCCAGTTGTACCCTTTTCCGTTATAACTAGGAAAGAGAGGTGCATCTCCCGAAGTACTTCTGAATAAATTCAGAAATTATATGTAAGAACCATAGCATTTCGCGATTCATTGGTAAATCTATTTTGATTCTCTATTAACCAATAATGTGGAACTATTAAGTCTAGACGTAGTATGGTACTCTTTCTACCACTATGTTAATATAGAGATGGTTTCAAAATTAATATTTTCTCGATATAGGATACTCATATTGATAAAATGATTGAAGCGCTTATTGTAAATTGTAAAAAGGGGGATTTTACCCCCTTTATCTAATGCTGAATCGACGACCTATTCTAAGTAAGAAGAGCTTTTCGGATTTGAAAAAAAAAATAACTTTGCTTACAATTACATATTTTTTATTTTGTCAGAAGAGTCCTCCAAATATTTTGGTCTCACATTATTTTCAATATCTTTTTGGAATATGAACAAAGAAGAGAAGATAGGCTCATTACATTCATAAAAAAAGATATGAGAATTTACCTTAAGTAATTGAGCGTGAGAGCCAAATGAATCGAAAGATCCGTATTTGGTTCGGGAAGGGATTATGTAATTTTGGAATGGAATGAAAAAATAATCTACTTTTATTAAGTGATTTATTAGATAATCGAAAACAGAGGATCTTGAATACTATTCGAAATTCAGAAGAACTGCATGGAGGGGCTATTGAACAACTCGAAAAAGCTTGTTCTCGCTTAGGGAAAGTAGAAAGCGAAGCCGAGCAGTTTCAAGTGAATGGATACTCCGAAATAGAATGAGAAAAATTGAATTTGATTAATTCAACTTATAAGACTTTGGAACAATTAGAAAATTACAAAAATGAAACAATTCAATTTGAACAGCAAAAGGCGATTAATCAAGTCCGACAACGGGTTTTTCGACAAGCCTTACGAGGAGCTCTAGGAACTCTGAATAGTTGTTTGAACAAGGAGTTACATTTACGTACCATTAGTGCCAATATTGGCATGTTGGGAACAATGAAAGAAATAACTGATTAGTCTTTCTACTGTAGGTATTATTTTTTTCTTTCAAAAAATAATAAAGAAAGAATCATGGTAACCACTTGAGCTGACGAAATTAGTAATATTATCCGTGAACGTATTGAACAATATAATAGAGAAGTAAAGATTGTAAATACCGGTACCATACTTCAAGTAGGCGACGACATTGCTGGTATTCACGATCTTGATGAAGTAATGGCGGGTGAATATTAGTCGAATTTGAAGAGGGTACAACAGGCATTGTTCTGAATTCGGAATCAAATAATGTTGGAGTTGTATTAATGGGCGATGGTTTGTTGATACAAGAAGGAAGTTCTGTAAAAGCAACGGGAAGAATTGCTCAGATACCCGTGAGTGAGGCTTATTTGGGTCGTGTTATAAATGCCCTGGCTAAACCTATTGATGGTAGAGGTGAAATTTCAGCTTCTGAATTTCGATTAATCGAATCTGCCGCTCCGGGTATTATTTCGCGCCGTTCCGTATATGAGCCTCTTCAAACCGGGCTTATTGCTATTGATTCTGTGATCCCTATAGGACGTGGTCAGTGGGAATTAATTACCGGGGATAGACAGACCGGTAAAACAGCAGTA